>PHNY01249511.1:4995-19972 GCA_003724115.2 Anethum foeniculum
TAAGAGTAATCAAATTAACTTCATCTTCATCCTAAGAAAGGATTTAGCTCGACATGAACAAAAGATGAACAAAACAAATAAGTAATAAAATTCTAGATCTAGATCTATATCTAGGATTGGTGTAGAGGGGTGTCACCATGTAACCATGTCTAAATACAAGAGGGGAGACCCATATATAGGGAAAATATGAAGGGCTTGGGTCTTGGATTACAAATCCTGTTTAGGATATGTTTCCTTCTTCGATAAGAGTTCAATATTTCCTCCAATTGCTTTGACTTCAAGAATGGTCCACCTGACCACCTCCTTCCTTATTTCACCTTTTCCTCCTTGAAATCTGATTTTATTTATTTTCCTACAAAACAAAAAAAACAATTTATTTATTAATAAAATTACGAAAACAAACATAAAATAGGTATTAAAAATATATTAAATTATGGACCTATCACTATGCTTAGCCAACAGTTGATCTTTTAGGGCGTGGACGCGACATGAACCTGCTTCTCAGCAGCTGGGTGTCAAGAGGCGACACCTGAGGCTCCAGGAGGCGACATGGGTCTGTTCAGGACAGTTAGGAGGCGACAAAAGCTTTCCAGGTGCCTCCAGTTGAAGCTTGGGCGCGACAGGAATACCAGCAAGCTCCAGGGCGCGACATGAACCACGGGTAGGCTTTGAACGTGATGTTTATGCAGGAGGCGACATGAGATATCATAAGATGCGACTGGGCCAGCTAGCAAGCTTCTAGGACGCGACACAGCGTTGATATGCAGTTACAAAACGCGACTGAGAGGCCGGGACTGTTCCAAGGTGCCACATAAAACCTTGATCAGCTCCAGGACGCGACTTCACATGTATTAAGGTGTCTCAGCTGTTGTATACGCTTTAACAAAGATCTTGACAATTACCCAGTACACATACACATATGAATCTCCACGTATGTATGCGTGTATTGTATACACCTAGGTTTAGTTTTTAAAGTAATTAATTTATTTAACAAACTTATTTCTAAATTATTAAATAAACTAATTTAGAATTATACAATAAACTTATTTAAAGTTTATAACATAATTCAATTTAAGTTTATAAAATAGATTATTAAAAGTTTTTCAAATAAATTATTTGAAGTTTATATAATACCTTATACATATTTATATAATAAACTTATTTAAAGTTTATTAAATAAATAAGATAAAGTTTATATATAAACAGTTCTTTAAAAAAAGCACACCTTGTGCATTACACCAGCCAAACGGCAGTTTAGTACCCTGTACTTTCCTTCTTTTTGACTTTAAGTTTAGTACCCTGTACTTTCCTTCTTTTTCACTTTAAGCCACTGAACTTTTCAGAGCAGCATTTTTAGGACAATCTTTATAAAATTATTTCACTTCACCCCTTCCTTGATTACAACTCTTCACTTAACAATTTTTCTGAACAATAATATTTAGTTTCCCTTCACGGATCATTGACGCCTAGTGCAATTGGTCTGGTTCACAGACGACTAGTTCCGCTCTCAGGCCTTCATATTATTAGCANTTTCTTGTTAAGTCTTCCACTATATCCAATCAGCTTCACTAAAATCCTTTAGGTCTTCAAACTGATCCAGCGAACTGCTTCAAATGCCTTCAACCATATTTCTCTGTTGCCTGAACATATTAATGGACTTCATACAGACTTCTGTTGATGACTTCTTCACTACAATTCACTGAACCATATGTATATACCAAATCTTCAATCTGTACTGATTTCAGTGGAATATAGTATTACTTTCAAGTCCTTGTTCTATGTTGAGTTATCCAAACCAGCATTGTTTAGATAATAAATACTGCTTCAATCTTCCTCAACAGACAACTTGACATATTTAACATTAACAATTCAGATATGATTATATACTATAATGGTTTTTTTTTAGATATCCATATTCTCAAACAAATTTCCAATTTTCTTATGATATAAGGATTTTACTTTTTCATATCAAATTATTATTAAGTAACATCTTGACATATATCTTTCCACATCATGTAGTTAAAGATTTCTTTAACTAGATTCTCCAAAATTTAAGATTTTCTATCTTACCCATTATGGTGAAACTCACAAATCAATTCACTATAATTATCACCGATTAATAACATATCTCTGGAATAAATATAAATTTATATAATAGTAATTTTGGCTTTATCAATACTAAAATAATGTGATTATCAAAATATTATCTTATATTTTATCTATTATTTTACATATAAATCAAATATTTTCGGTATTAAATTGTTGTTCAGTGACATGCTGACATATATTAACATTAACAATTCACATATAATTTTATACAACATTGGTCTCCTCTTGTCGTTTTAAATATCTATCTTCTTAAACGAATATCCAATTTTTTTATGGTATATTGATTTTCCATTTTCCTTAGAAATTTCATGTATCAGTGTATCGGAATTCATATAGCTTTTTACTTAATAACCTAATATGTTTTATTATTACTTGCACTTTTTTTCAAACTTACAACTATTTAAAAAAATTTATGTAATTTATTTTACACAAATTAAATTTATCTTTGACAAAGTAGACGCGAAAAATTATTAACACTATTAAAATTATTGATTCATTGTGTTTATTAGTTTAAAAAATCAACGCAGTAACAATTAGAGAATTTCTACTAAATTTTAGCCAATTAGAAGTGAATATTTCAAATTTAACCGATCTGAAGTCACAAAAGGTTTTTTTTTTCAAATTTTTAACAATGATATTAACTAAGTTGGGTTGATGGGTTAATAATTATTATTATATAATATTCATGCGGATAATTTATGTAATCTTAGAATCTTGATATATAATTAACTGGTTGGCAATTATTATATCATAATCATAATTTACATAATTTTACTTATAAAATTCATCTTCATTTGTAGAAAGATAGGTGCATATATATATATATATATATATAGTTGATGGTTGATTCTATAAAATGTGTACATAAATATAGTATCTTGATTTATGATTTACGGGTTGACAATTATTATAATCTAATTATAATTTTCTTAAGTTATGCGTATAATTGATCTGCATTTGTAGAAAGATGTGTGCATAATATAGTTAATAACAATTGATTCTATTAGATGTGTACATAAATACAATTGATCTTATTGATTTGCACTATTAAGATTTATATATGAAAATTCGTGTCTTTAATATAATATTTTGGTTTATAATTGATGGGTTGGCTATTATTATTGCATAATAATAATTTACGTAATTTATGCATATAATTGATTTTGACAACTATAGTGTATTATTATATAAATAAATCTACATCTATATTTACCAGTTTTATCTGAGTTATTATGGCTTATACTTGGACTTTTGTTATATTTATTATTTATACTAACTTATAACCCATGCAAACCACAAGCTTAACCTGAATTGTTGTTGAAAATATGAGAGATTCGGACTAGACAATTACATGATTAAACTAACACATTTATTACTTGTGATCTAATCTAAGCATTTACTGCATCGTTAGCCTGCTCAACGACTATAGTTGCTCGGTCCCCACCTACATTCACATACTTAAACATGTACTTGATCAAACACCCTTGGCTACACCATTAGATATTGGTGTCCCTGTACTCCACAAGAACCCTTCTTTTATGTGGAACAACAAACATGAAAAGTGACAAATAATAAAAATCAACTAATAGGATATATTGAGAATGGACAACAAGAACCCTTCTTTTATGTTGAACAACAAACCTAAAAAGTGACAAAAAATAGAAATCAGCTAATAGGATATATTAAGAATGAACATGTTGAACTATAAAACATCAAGGAAAAACCTGTTGTTAACTTCAATCCAGTTCACTTGTATAGTATGCTTATCATCCTGTCGTCTATAGGATAATCATTTGAGTCTATAATAGTTTCAGTTTCGAAGTCCTTCGGATAAAATTTTGTACAGTTGCCATCTTTATTCACGGGCTATTTCTAATACATGGTCCACGTGGGCCATAAGTCATATACTTTGAAATAGCATCATAAGTAACTGGATAATCATTCTTGTTAGGAATTCAAGCACATATCAACCGGTTAATCTCATCCTTCGGGTGGCACTTGTCATGTTCCTCAAGCCATACAATTATATGTGCATTAGGCAAACCCAATTTCTGGAATTTTATGGTATAGGCCACTGCACAAAGTAAAAATAAAATTTATATACACGAAAAGTGCATTATTGTAGCATAATTTTAGAAGGACCTGGATACCAAACACCAGTTTCTATAAGGTCAAATTATTTTTTTGAGCTATGTACAAAGACGTAGTACATGCCTGCTGATCATCTAGTTTCTGTCTCCTAGAATTTTGAGGGGTTCTTCGGATTTCAATATTTACATGGTTGATGTGTCCTTCTCTTTCTCTATTGTCTTATAGGTCACAGATAAATAAGCTTAGTAAAATAGTTCAAGTTTAGGGATCACACGAGATAGAGAATATTTCAGGTTTTAAGGGGCAGAATTGTGTTTGAATTCTTCAGAAAGTCGTCAAGATACTAAGTGTTTACTATATATTATTGTGATCAATAAAATAGACACTAAACATAAAAAAGTGATGACTAAAACACATAGTAGAAAGAGATATGCACGAAAGATGATTCTAGCAAAGATTACATATTTACTTTTTATATTGTGTACTGTATTAAATGTGTCGAGGACACCTAGAGTGTTTATGCATATACGTAAGTGTTCTCTTGACAGTAGGTTTTAGGTATTTAGGTTAAAAATATAATTAGCTTTGATATGTAATAAACATGTTCATAAAAGAAATGACCTTCCTTCCAATCAAAGCCGGCAAAAATATATCATATTCACCAACAACCAGGGGCAATATTGCAATAAAATACATGTACCATAGATTGAAAGTTTCTTTTTAGTAGATTTCTTCTATTAGAAATTAAAATATTAAAAAGTTATATCACCAATAGGAAAAACTGTACATATATCTAATGGTAAAGTAAAGTAGGATGTACTATCTGTGCCATATATCTTTCTCGACATTTCTTTTTACATTGATTTCGTCGCTCTTTAGTCCTTTCTCTTACGATATCTTTCTTTATTTAAGTATTCTTTGACTTTCACACCGTAAAGGCCACTCTATATAGATGAATAAAATTATAAATAAATAGCCTAAAATTCAAAAGACACGTGTTGCAAATATATATATATAAATGCTAATCACAAGCCTGTACAATGATCTAAATGGTTCTTTACACTGCCGCAAATTTATTTTGTATATTAATTATTATAACCAAGCTTTCCCTTAGCTGCCCAAACAATTTTAAACTTGATAATGCGTATTATGCTTCTCTTTGTTGATTTGTATTATTAACAATGGTGGTTTCTTTTGTGTGTTTCTAAATAATTCAGAACTCAGTTTACGTAGAGTAACATTGTAAATATCTAGGTTTGTTAAGTTTTTTGTTCTTTAAACATTATCACGTTAGCTATGTTCCTTTTGTTTGTATAAAAATGATATGTACTACTAACTACCTAAAATATAGCTAGAAAATGATATGTGTGTGTATAAATTAACAAAACCAGTTCGACTATTGATTGTTAACTTAAGTACCTTTTCATACTTTTCGAGGATCTCTGAAAAGTGCAAAATGTTTACAACAATTCACATGCAAAAAAGATAAGTAAATGTGGTTGTTAAAGACTAAAGTATTATACAAATTATATAACTAATTTAGCCAGATTCACTTAATTACTTGTAGCTTTTGAGATGCCTGAGCTTGTGGCAAAACTCCTCAAAAGCATTGTTGAGCTAATTTTTAACTTTTTCCATTGACCACAATCAGTTGGTTCTTAATGTCTTCATGATGACTACTTCCAGTACTGCACATAAAAATGCTTCTTTGTACTGTTGTCAAGCCGCTAAATGTTCTGAAATTTTGTTGGGATGATCATCTTTTACTTAATATTAAAATACCAAATAACTAATGGAGCATTGTCATTACACAATTATTTTTATCCAATTTAGAAGGAGACTACGCCAATTAATTAATTCATATTACCAAAATAAAGTTCAATACACAAATAACAAAGACAATTTAGTTATGCGACAAAATCGGCCAAACATACATTTAAAACATTAAACAAATAACACTTGCGGGTTTTCAAATCTCATTGTTGAAGCTGATAGTCTCAATCTCATTCAACTATTAAAAGAAGTGGATGGGCCAGCTAGCTAGTGAAATTGGTATGAAAGTATGTGATATCATTGATGTTACATAAAAGTGGGATAATGTTTTATCGATGTACTATTCAAGAAGAGAGGCTAATCAAGTTACTCATGATCTTGAGTAAAATTATTCTACGTTAAAAAATTAAACCATTTATTATTAGCCTTAGAAACCAAAGGCAGCCTACGATGTTCAATATAGGGAATGTTGATTCATATAGTTACCTTGATGCATGTACTTGATTATGTTTTGCTTGACTCTGAATTTTCACTGGCAGCTAGTAAAATGAGAATCCTATCACAATGCCCCAAGCATACTGGATGTGACTTTCATCAACTTGCGTCTCTTAAGCGCATAAAACAAAAATGCAGCTATTAGTCGATCAGCTTTGTATAAATTATTAGTCACAAGAATGAGAAATCTGTATAACATACTGTGTGATGAAAGCAATAATCATATTACTAATAGAAACTGCCAAAGTGATTTATTCTTTTGAGTAAAATTTAAATCGAGCAAAAACAAAGACTCTGTTTATAATATCCAGGAAAAGTAAAAGAAGAATCATCACGTAGTATAAACAATTGCCTGGCGTAGAAGTGATGTTAAAGAATGACAGCTTAGCTGACCAAGTTCAACAAGATTGAACGTGCAGGTTTTTAACTTCTTTTCCATTTTAGGTCTTAAGAATAAGCGAGACTAATTTATTAAAGCAACCTAAAGCAAACAAAGGCGTTCAATCACCTAATCAAAATAATTTACCAACCCTTCAAATGTATGATGGTATAGCCGGTACCCCTTAGATACAAACCAAAAAAGTCAAACATACAAAAAGAAACTGTATCAAAAAAGAATCAATTGAAGTAAGCCCTCCAACGCACATAACTATAGATTTACACAACATGTTTGATAGGCTAGACTTGATTGGCTTTACCCTTAGCAAATTAAGCATCCAAAATAAACGTGTACAACCAGGCAAAGCTATTGATTATATGCATTGCAAAATAATACTAAAATCAAATGGTAGAAACTAAATGCACTGTGCACAACTTATAATAAGTCCCACCTAACCCATCACCTATATGAATCAACAATGGAATCACCTACCAATTTTTCGGCGGGGAAAACAAATTTTCCCTCCAAAATTTCTTCTAAATTTGTCAATTTTCTCATAATTTTCACATGAAATAAAGTAAGTGCACCGAACACTCGTGATAAACAACCAAACCGTAAATATAAACCTACTCACTCCACCAATTGTAACTCAAATTACATATGACCACAATTTCAGCTAAATCATAAAATTAAATAAACACTTCATCATTATCGATATAGGTACATATGGATTAACTAACTAAAACTTTGAAACATGAATCAAATCAAACAATGATAAAAACTTGAACTCCATTGAACAAACTAAATATGATATATACGTGATTGTATGTATACGTTATGTTGTGGAGCGAAATGAGAATTGAACGATTGAGATATCCGTGTGATTCCAGTGAGAGGAGCTTGCAGTTTGAAAATTACCTGTAGGATAACAGAGTTTGGGTCTTTTGGGAGAAGTGACCTAATTGAATTTCAATATGAAACTTTTTTTAAGAAAAAATAATAGATTTAATTTAATAACAAAAAGCCATACGGCATTTACACAAATGATTGAGTCGAACAAACATAAAATGGATCAAATCAAATCGACGTTCTTCGTGCAAGTCTTCATGTAGAGACCATCAAGCGATGGACTGAAGAAGATATATTTACATGTACTTGTTTCATCACAAACACAACGCATTTGAGCTCGACCATATATGTGTTCCAGTATAAACTTTTATTACTAAATCAGACCCAACACTCACAATAAAAGAGAGAACAAACACACTCTCACCAAGGAGAGAAAACAAATTGAAATTCTAAATAAAATTTTAGATCTGAGAAAATAAAACTTAATAAAAGATAATTGTTTCACCCTCGAATCCAATATGTTTCGCTTGGATTCAAGATGAAAGAAAACTCAAGTTCCGGTATTTAGATTAAAAAAACAAACAAAACAAACTAAATACGTAAAGATTCTTCCCTTAAGGAAAGATTATTGAAATGAACACAACAAAACAAAATAACTTAAAGGGTTTGGGGCTTTCCACTAGACAAACTGATGAAAATCCCCCGAGAAGGAGACTCATTTTTGAGAGAAGAAGGCTGAGCTCTGTTAGGGTTTTCCAGATGTGTACATAACTGCTGCTATCTTAATCATGGTCCAAGTATACCATGCATCACCTGATAGCTCTGTTAAAGTTTGTTTTGAAGCCCGTTGGTTATAATGGTTATGGAACGAACGATCAATTTCCAACAGCGTGGCCTACTGACATGAGTGAAATTTGTTTGGTATAATATCATTTGGCCGATCTAGGATTTAGACGTACAAACTTTTAATATATGTATTGGATTGGAATATGTTATTTACTTATTATTTTGAATTAATTAATATTAATGAAAAATCAAAAGAATCAAAATTAATAAAATCAATATACTTATATAAAGGAGAAGACGGAGCCGTTTATGTGGCGCCTCTCAAATCTTCTATTTTTCTAAATTTCTCAATTTTTTGAATTAATAAACTGAGAAATCTTAATTACCTCATATTCTCCTAAACTTTCCTTTTAACTCAAATTACCTTCTTATTATATTATTCTAAAGTTTCGCTACTATATCAATAAACTTTCCACTTAACTCAAGTTATCATCTTATTATTATCCTAAAATTTCTTTATTGTATTATTTTTACAAACTGTATTTTCAAGTAAAAAGTTAACTACTTCATTTTCTCTAAAACTTTCTCTTTACCTCAACTTACCATGTTACAATTTTCCTAAATATATTTTAAAAGAAGTAAATAATCTTATATATACATAAGTCTAAATTGTTTGGCTTGCAAAAAAATAGAGCAAATTGTAGCTCGGTTTTTCATTAGCGCTTGTGTTTCAAACCTTATTTTGCATGTTGTGATAGTTTTGTCACTATTTGTTTTATTAAGCCTTTAAGTGTATGTTATTATTTGATTGATTTTATGATTTTAGAATACTTGATTGATTTTATGATTTTCAAATGCAGCCTTTTGCCCATGAACAACGGAGGATCCTGTGAGTCGGTTAGTTTTAGAGGATCGTTTTGTTATTAATGCTATTAAACTATAAAGGTATTATTTGATATTTAAATTTAAGTAATTTATGTTTGTTACTTTCATTAGCACTTGTGTTTCAAATTTTATTTTGCATACAATGATAGTTTTGTCACTATTTGTTTTGTTAAACCTTTAAGTGTATGTTATTGTTTGATTGATTTTATGATTTTAGAATGCTGGATTGATTTTAGTATTTTAGAACTCAGCCTTTTGTTCGGAAAGAACGGAGGATGCAATGGATCAGTTAGTTCTAGAATTGATTAATTTTATGATTTTAGAACGAAGCCCTTTGTTCAGGAAGAACGAAGGATTCTATGGATCAGTTAATTTAGAGGTTCGTTTCATTATTGAGGGTGTTTAAGTTTTTTTGATAGAAAAGGTTTGATAGAAAATGAGGCGATTTTATTATTTATGGAACATCAGCAGCTTAAGTTACAGAGATAAACTAAAACTCAGCTTAAGTTACAGAGATAAACTAAAACTCGAAAATGAACACTGCAGAACCAAGCACTCTTCACTAATTTACAGAAACTGCTGCTCCGATCGCTGCTCCCGTAATATGTACAACAGCTTAATACCAAGTGGTACAATATGCACAGACCCGCGCTTTAGATGGCATTTACATTACGATAGCTAATAGGGGTGTCTCTGGAAGAAGAACCGGAGGATAAGTGAGGGCATGTTATCTCAAAGTAACCTTCACCTTCCTTCACAACCTCTATGTTTATCGATTTAGAATTAAAGAATGGATTTTCCATTCCACCCTTGGTAATGTTGATGAAAGCAAGGCCAATGTCGATTTCTTCAAGCTGCCTGTGTTGTTTAGCAGATACCTCACGAAGCTCACCATAGTCGTCAGATACCTTCTGCTAAAAGGCCAGATTCCACCTTCATGATCGCTCAGAGCCCTAACTTGATCTTCAGAAGCTTCAATTATCGTTTCTTTGGACCCTTCAAACACCTTATGCACCCTGAGCTCTCTGTTTTAATATTTAATTATAAAATATATTATTTCATATTTAAATTTAAGTAATTTATGTTTTTTATTTTATAATAAATATAATCAAAAAATATATTATGTCGTCATATTTAATATTTTTTAAAAAATATGACTATATTGCCGGCGCGAAGCGCGGCTTATTGTGCTAGTAGAGTCCTAAAATTGAAGGATGTTGAGCCAAAGAATCAAAAATTATAAAATAGAGTCCTAAAAGTGAAGGATATTGCACCAAACTACCAATAATTATACCATATTTTACTTATAATAGTTTAGTTTACTTATTATTTTGAATCAATTAATATTAATAAAAAATCAAAAGAATAAAAAATAATAAAATAGCGTCCTAAAATTGATGGATGTTGAACCAAAGAATTAAAAATAATAAAATAGAGTCCTAAAATTGAAGGATGTTGAACCACGCTACCAATAATTATACCATGTTTTTCTCATTATAGTTTAGCATAGATGTAGGGGTAAATGTTTTAAAAAATAATCAAAATAGTATAAATAAATCTAAATGGGTAAAATAATGTATTACATTAGTAGTACAATCGGAAAAACTTTAGAATTTCTCCTAAAGACTATATGCAATTAGATACTAGTAATTTTGAAAGTACACGTGTGTCATAAGTAAATTTTGAATTATCGGTAATATTCAAAAATTAGAAGATAAAATTTTGTATGATCTAAATGCTATTGACTATAACTTGGTTTGGTACGATTTAAAGGGTTCAAATTAACATTTCCAAAAAAACAAGATTTGACATTATAGCTAATTAAGTATTAAGCAAAAGCAATCTTCAGTATAATATTATCTACGTATAACAAGTAAAACCCTACTACGAATAAATAGAAGATTATTTAAATTATTTAATTTTGTATTTTTTGTAGAAAATGATGGTTTCATTAATGAATTGTATCCAAAATACAATAATCATTGGTAGAGCATATCTTCCATTCACAAAATTTATCATCTAACCGAAGGTCATACAGAGATGTACGCGGAAGTTTAGATAATAAAACCTTAATGTATGAATAGATAACCCACAAAAAAGGTCTTGTTAAAATCTCGCAAGAATAAAACCCTATGGGAAAAAATCTCAGATTGGAAAGAGAGTGCCCTCTATAAAGTATATTATGTACAAAAACCAAAAAAACTAGTGCCTTTTGATAGCTATAAGAAATCCCTCATGTCATCAGATTTGTAGCTAAATTGTCTTCTACTCCGAGGTCATTGGCTAGATAATTGTGCTTTAAAGTTTGAAAAGATGATACCCATTAAAACTCTTCCAATCATCCTAAAAGTAAGAACAAAAAAATAAGGTGAACATCTAAGAATAATAAAGAAAATTATATCCGATAATAATTTATTATATGAAAATGAATGTACATATAATAATTCGTTAAAAGAAAAAATAAAATAAGATCTTACCAAAAAAAAATCTTTAGTTAGACCTTAAAAGAAATAAAATAATATATAAGATAATCTAATTAAAATATACAAATAAGCTAACAAAATGGCACAAGGTTGCCTCTTAATGGAAAATAATATTCCATCAAAAAAGCCTCCCATAAATGGTACAAAATAGCCTTCAATCAAGGAAATAATTGAAAATATCCGACCCCACATGACCAATCCACAACTACCACCAACCGCCTCCGTCCGACGGTGGTCCGGCCAAATTACGGCCACCACAAAAATTCATTTTCTCCCCCTGTTCCGATTACCAATAACCCTATCTACATCCCTCTTCTGAACGTTTTGCCGGAATCAACCTCAAATCCAAAGTCAGACCAAACCTTCTCTCTTTCTCTCCCCCCTCACCCTCTCTCTCTAATCGAACCCTCTCCTGCCTCTTTCGTTTCTTCAACACAGATCCGCCACCACCATCGAGGTGATGGCTCATTTCCGACAAAGACACACACAAAATACACAAAATAAAAAAATATATATTTTTAATTGTAAAGTCTCAGTCGAATCAAAAGGAACCCACAAGGCAACAAACTAAATGCATTTTTGATTTATTTACAATCTAATTTATTTTGTCTCTAGTTTTACTTCTTAATAGAAACTTTATGAATTGTAAACATTAATTTTTGAAAAAGAAAGAATGGTATTGAAGAATAAGTACCAACAACAGCTTCCATATATGCAAAGGCCATGACTAGTTCAGCAGCTGAGTTGTGCAGACTGTACAAGGTAAAATCTTGTGTACATATTTAGCAGGGGATTGTGTCAATTTATTCGTGAAATAAAATATTTAATTAATAAGAAAAAGCAATTTCGGTGTAATACTCCCTATGTCCCATAATTTTTGGCTTGTTTGAGCAGTTATTGGATAACAAGGTTCTCGAATAACTAGACAGAGGGAGGGGTGAATGGCTAGTGTTAAAGATTTCAAAACTTTTTCTTTTGAAGTATCAACTCAACAAGGATAAGTAAATATTTTATGCAGTATAATGAAATGCATGAACAACACAACACACAATATTTAATCAATTTACTTTATATAAAAAGAAAGAAATTGTTGCTACAGTTCCAGGAAAAATAACAGTGTTTTTCTTGGCTTCTTCTCAAGAACAAGTTCTCGCGTTTGGCTCACGGGGAAAGAAAAGATATTACAATGTGAATCCTCAATCTTCTACATAACTAAGGATATGGAATGTGCAATCTATAAATAAGAAATTTTACTAAACATCGTGCCCACTCCATTCAAAAAATGAGATCCCGTAATATGCATGAGACACGTTGCAGGTCCGCCATGATCTTGATATTTTGTCCTTATCTTTAACTGTATGTTCCCTTTTCTTTCTCTCCAAGTTTTAACCATAGGCTTGATACCCAATTCGTGGACCACCTCCATGTAAAATGTGCTGCAATGATCTATTTCTTCATTTCTGGAAATTGTACATTCTTTTGTCTTCTTATGATCCAACTGAGTGATAATATCGTGAACTCTGAATTACTTTGTCATTACACTTCTCGACATTGTGCAAATCTGGATTTCTTTAAACATGGGACTTCTCGATATAGCATTTCACGATATTGATCTTGACTTCACGATATGTGACTTTGCTATATGAGATTTCTCAATATAGCTTGATTTTACTTGTCGATATTGATGACTTCACGTCCTTTACTTCACGATATAGCCTTGTTAGTTCACGGTATAGTTCTTCTAGACTTCATGATATTTGACTTAGAGATATTTTTACAATTTATTATCTTTAATAGTCTTTTCTGAAACTTGCTTCTTGAACAATCTTCATTGAACTTCTTCAAAGTTAATTTATTCTAAAATTATATATACAAGAGTATTGCATAGAGATCTATGAGGTCATTTAGACATAAGACCTATTTAGAAAAACAAACAAGACAAGAACACTGAAAATTATCACTAATTCAAATGTAATACTCTATTTGTTCATGTAAAGAGACATTGCTACTTGCGTAAGCTTGTTATGATGGAATAAACATGTCGTGTACTTAACAATCTTCTCCGAACTGCGAGTAAGAAACTTAGGCCTAATTTCAAGTCTACTGACAAGCCTACCGTACATAGAAAGATAAGCATTAAGAATAGTGGCATCTTCAAGTGCAATTTTTTACTTTGATACGTAAAACTTACAGAATGAATGGCCACTTCATCTTTTATGTCTCTCTGTGGATTATGATTTTCTCAGTAGCAAAGATGATGTAGTCTTTCAGCTATATTGTCTTCTTAGAACTTCAAAAGTTCTGAAGTTTTGTTCTCTTCTACATTATTTACCTAATTGAAATGAAGTTCCTAAAAGCTTTCAGTTCCTTGACATCTTGTGGTTTTGAATGACTTTGATTTGACTGATGGATAATTGTTAGGTCCCAAAGTATTGTAGAAGGGGGGTTGAATACAATACTCACAATTATTTCGATTTCATTTCGAGTTCTTCGTTTAGTTACGGAATTAAAATAAACACAAACAAGTTCGAGGAATATATCGTTTGATTAATATAAACCTTGAGTTTGCTACACTCTAATCAAAGATGATTAGCTACAATAAATTCGACAGCATAATAGTATAAATACAAGCTTTAGAAAATAAATTACCTTCAATGGAGCTCTCGTATTTGCAGTTGGCAGCGGAAGAAGATCACTCTCGGAAATGAATTGTTTCTGCTTCTATTAGTGTAGACTTTTCACAATTTAATTACGTGGCTAAATTGCAGCCAAGTTAATTAAATCATGCTGCATAAATCATGGATTTGATCAAGGCATTAGTTGCGCCAAGGGTGTAGAGCCTTTGGTGGCGCCTAGAGAGAGCTTCAACTTAGCCAAAATCTTCTTCTATGCAGGTGGCTCCAAGGGTGTAGCTTTTGGTTGTGCCAAGAGTGATTTTCACTTAGTTAACAATCACAAACTGGACAAGTTGCGCCTAGAGTGATGACTTGTATAGTTGGTGGCCCTTACTTGCAGGTTTGGATAGCTTAGAATAGTTCTAAGTACTTGGTGGCGCCTAGAGTGAATGTAGTATCACTTGGTGGCGCCACTAAGTCCATGACTTAGATAAAATTCAAGTCTTTCACCT
>PHNY01249516.1:919-15969 GCA_003724115.2 Anethum foeniculum
GAGATGATTTACCTGATTAAGCTNGCGTGTGAGAGTAATGCTAAGCGGCATGGATTCTAAGTGGTTAAGTTATACATCAGATATCAGGTTGGTTGATTCTAATTTCAATACTGTAACCTGAATGCGATCATGTTTTTAGGGGGTTAAAATCGACTTTCTTTAAAACCTTATTTAGAAAAAAAAATATCAGGTTTTAAAATATTTACTTTGACTTAATCTCGAAATGTAGTTTATAAAAAAATGATTTTTTTGTATTAGTGGCACCAGATCTAGACCCCCGGATCTGCGGGCTGTCACATGAGGTTATAGGTTAGCACTCAGTAAATCATATTTTTTGCATAAGAATTAAGACCAAAAAGTGAAAAGATATGTAGTTATGGGTAGCTCCTGGTTTAGCCTTACAGTACAACCAGAAAGATCATGATAAAAGCTATGAATACGTGCTGACTTTTTGGCAGAATTTATTGTGGAATATAGTGTATCTTGATTATGCTGAAAAGGTAGAAGCAGAATTCAGGAACCAAGATCCAGTACTAATGTCTTGTATGTATATCTCATTTTTTTTAAAATAAATGCTAATATTACATTCTACCTAATTGCTACTGGGGATTGTATGATATTACGCACTATGTTGAGTGACACACATGGCTCATCCACAGGTACTTACACCCACCACACACATTTAAATATATATCATAAATAGATACATGATGCATTCTAGTATTGCTTGTTGCTACTTTTCTTTTTTTCACACACTAAAATTTTTTGGTCTAACTTCTGACATTTATACTGTACTATTATATTCAATTTCTATCAAAAAATTAATGTAGTGGCATATAAAAATAGTGCAACTAAAATTAATTATGTATTCTTTAAAAAGAAATAAAGATATTATGCATAAGTTTCTCAACCAAGTGTCGCACATATTTGTTAATTTATTTTGTTAGAAGGATCATGTGAGAACTGAAAATTCCATAACGTAACATAAAAAAAATGTGTCGAGCATTAGTTTTTTAGAGTAAGTTAAATTATGATGTTCCTACAATGTATCTTTGAAAATGAGCATTGACTTACAAAGTGGCCAATTTTAAGACATATTATTATGTTATCATCAAGGATAAAGCTAATGTTAAACAAGATTGAGCTCTGGAATTTGAGCAATGCACATGGATGATTAACTATTTAAATCATCATATGTCTATTTTTTTAGTATTTGGAAACAGCCTAGCTCACATCATAACCCAACTAAATATATGTATGTATGTCTTTCCCTATCAAACAAGCTAAGTAAGGGACTAGAGATCAACCTCCAGGAAGAAGCAGCACCATGTATTCTGACTTGATCTCCTCAAAAAGAGTTTTGGCTATCCACTTGGTCATCTAAAATCTCTAAACCTCTGATTATTCATGTCTAATTTTATTTCAATATTAAATAGTACTAAAAATTTGTGCCAAAACCAGATGCAAACAATCCAGTTTTTCTTGGATAATAACTTCTATTTTTCATATTTTTCAAATTAGTTTTTTTATTTATATTCTTTGTAACTGAATACTATATTAACACTTTAAAACAACAAGAGATTAAGATGTAACTTACATTAACTATATGTTTGTAAATGACATAAACAGCTTCTGTGTGATCCTTCTGGTTGTGTATGTCTTTTCACTGCTAAGTTGACTATATGCAAATACAGTTGCTGCAAAATAAGGGACTAAGATCAAGTAGCAACAAACTAGAAAAAATATATTTTACCATTAATTTCCACTAAAGCTGACAAAGCAATGTTTTTCAGTTCGGGCACACCGCTCCCCTGTTCCAGTACTAATTCCAATGTCCTGCCATCACCATTCAAAACCCCAACTATACTATCTGCATATCATTCATCACACATACTTCTCCCCCTACTTATATAAATGACTATATCGTTTCTTCCTACCCTACCCAATTAACATGTATAAGCAGCCAACAAGAAGGTCTGTGATGAAGGAGTATGTAGTAGTAGACTATTAGTCACTAGTGTTAATCATAAAGTTCAATTAGCATGTATAAGCATCGACCAAGAAGGCCAACAATTTTGTAATCAAACTACTCCACTTGACATTCAATTACACCCTAAAAATAAAAGCTGATTCTCAAAATCTAAAAATGAACAAATAAAAATAGAAGAAGAACATACACAAATTCTTGAAGAAACATGAGATACATAGTATACAAGAAGAAGTAATAAAAACACAAATGATAATTAGAAACATACACAAATAAAACATCAATAACATGGTAATAACAACAATGAACAGATTTTTAAAGTCTAATAAATCAAAGCATACCATTATGGGGAAGGCACGATTCATGAAGCCCTAATTGAGAAACCCAGTTAAGAAACCCTAATTAAGAAACTCAATTGAATCATTGTGTAGAACCTCGATTGAGCCCTTGTATTGAAGACACAAGATCGTCAATTGAATTGACTATTACAACATACTTAAACTAAAGCCCTAACCCAAATATTATGATCAAGACAAAGCCCTAACCCAGATGTTTTCGACATGCTCTGAAGAGAGAGTGCGACGAAGATGTATTTTGAGGTTGTGTTTTGATTTTTTAGATATTTAGAATTGAGCGGCTCAAGTTTTCACATAAAGACCGCCTAAATTTTTTGTCAAAATTTGACCCGCCCATAATTTAAGTATTTTTTGCTTGAATATTTCATTCTGGTAACACTTTTTTAACCATCAGTTGCAACATCTTAATTTGTGTTATGCTAGAAGATTAGTCATGCCTACGGTAACACTCAATAATATCAATTGTAACATTAAAAAAATATGTTGCCTTACATCAATTTTAAATCATTTAAGGCAACATCTTAGCTTGTAACAGTGAAAAAAGTGTTGGTAAAGGCCATATATGGTGTAGTGTGTATAATAACATTTTTGATCATATTCTTGTTCATATTTGTTGATTTAATTACGTACTATCCTAGAACTCATGCTATGCACGGTTATTTTAAATAATTATATTATTATTATTATTTTAATATTTTATTAGTTAAATTTGTTAAAAAAAGTAAGTATATCTGGTTAAGTATACTTGAATATTTCTTTAATTAAAATAGCAATTTATAATAATTAGGCATTTAAAAAAAGGTAAATAAATTTTTAAAATAATTGGCACCATCAAATTAGGAGTATATGTCGAGGTTTGAAAATGTGCGCAACCCATTATATGTGATTCAAAAAGACGAGTTAACTGAAGAGAATTATGAGTCTTTAGCTATATTAATTTCCACCTTTAAAAAGTCATGGGACAAGACTAAATTTCATTCACTTAGAAAATTTAAATTATATGGAGGTTAGTGTTTATTTCATGTTAGGCATTGCATATTCTCCTTATATTTGCTAAATACATCTTTGTCGACGTATTATATATTGGACCTAATGTTGTACTACCTCATTTGCAGTTTATCCCCCTCGATCAATGGACTCAGAGGAGTTTATTTAGAATGCATACCGAAAAACTAAATAATTGTTGTTAGGATCAACCCCGCCTATTCTTGAGCATACATAAACACGATGGGAAAGTGAAGAGGAAGAGGTGGGGGTGGATGAAGAGGAAGGGGGTGTTGAGGAGGGTATTGACAAGAAGGAAGGTAGGCAGGATCATTTGGCTATTGGTGCCAATCCGAGTAAAAAACCTGATACAGGTGCTGAGACCATCAAAAAGGCATATTACCGTTTTGCTGAGGAAGGCGGTGGTACAGTTGAAGGAGGGTAACCAATTGAAGGAGGAACAAATGTTGAAGCGGCTATAGATAACCATGTATAGGGTAATTCTATGCCATTAAAACGAATGCATGTTATTATTTTGGCCCAGAAAGAGCCATTGCAAGTGCCAAAAGATACCCGTGACAATGAACTACATTCAAAGATGGTTGTTGCTAAAGAGTGGGTAGAGGGAGAAAATCTCATTGACAGGGATGGGATGTTTGGTGGTTTGAGTAAGGAAGATGATGCTATGTGCTTGGAAGATCCCATTGATATCGCAGCCGTGAGAGAAGTTGACATGGTTATTGCGGATGAGGATGATGAGAATGTGTTGAAGGATATTGATGAACCTTTGGCGAGCATGGGTATATTATTCTTATAGTTACTTAGTATAGCTTCATGTTTGTGTATAGTTTGAGCTATCCGAAGTTTTTCTTATATTGATATTTTTGTGACCATTTGTGTTTTATCACGTGGGGGAAAAAAGAAGCATGTTGAGAGGGAATCTATATCAAACTAGATCGAGGAAGTTTGTGCGGACCAAAAGGAGAAGGACACTAATAAGGGGATTGATGAAGGAAGGTGGGTACCATGGTCCCGTCCTCAGACACTTGTTTCTCGCTCCATAATTGGCTTAAAGGGGAGAATTGGATCATGACGGGTGAAAGATTTGCCTTTTGAGTATGATGTCTCTTCTGATGACGAGGTTATAGATCTTACCACCGGTATCTGAAGGAGGGGTGTGGGATATTTGTTCCCAACTGACCCTAGGCCATTTATGACCAAGATGTTAACAAGTGATGACCACCAGAAACTCAGAAAGACTATTGTAAATAAAAAGGTCAGAAAGGCGGAGAAGCACAACGCTCGGGTAAATAATATTTGTCTTCATAGTTTCTTATTTGCATTTATAATATCTCTTTGCTTTATTTTCTTCCATGTGAATTCTTATTTTCTTTCATTTGCTTTGTTGTTGTTGCAGCTTGTTGTTTATATTTGTGGATTAGCGAATGATGTCGTACAAGAGAGGGGTAGAAGGAATAAGGCAGAAACGGAGCTAAAGGAGGTTAAGCGTGCATTGGATGGGTTGGTGACGGACTTTGATCGCATCAGGGAGGAGTATGAAGAGGAGGTTGTTGATGATAAGATTTTCCTAGAAGACCAAGTGAAAGAGGCTATCATTGTTGCTAACATTGCTGAACAGAAATAGAGTGACGCCAAAAAGTTCTTAGCGGTGAAAGAGGACAAGCTAAAGGATGTTGAAAATAAGGCGAATATTGCTCAAGCCGAATTGAAGATTGCCCAAGACCAACTAGCTATAGTGCCATCTCGGGAAGATGTGGTTTGGGATTACTGGGCTACTCTCACATTTACGAAGAAGTTGGAGGATGCCATAATAGCCTTCCGAGAGATTATAGACTTCACCAGAGCCTTTAGTGGTGATATCCGGAAGGTGGTGCCCTTTATTGTTGACTGTTGTCGGGAATTCCTTAGGATGACCTTAGACGACTAGTGGCTGAGTTTGAGGCTTTCTTCTTAGAGTGGACAAGAAGCAGAAAGAGGGCTTGAACTCTTGAGGGTGTGTGAGCATAATCTTGACAAGTTTTTTCGGTATAGCTAGCATCGCTATTTAGTCTCCTTTTGAGTTAGAACTTTCTTGTATTTGTACTTTTATTCGTAATTCGTACTGAATTTAAAACTCTTGTAGTATTGGAGTTTTTATTTGAAACATTTGATGATGTGTGGTATTACTTGTGTATGAGGCAAATTTACTTATCATGTATCTTGCCTTGCATGATTTTATCTTGAAGTGGTGTCACTTATGTTCGTGATAGGTGACTGGTGTTTAAACGATTTTATCTGTCTTGTGTTTGTATTAGCTTCGTGAGATAAATATGTCATATAATTGTATCTAAGGTAATATTTCTTTATGTTTGAGTTAATATTTTTTTCCTTTGTATCTGAATGAATTTTAACGAGACGCAGTAATGTACTTATTATTTTCCGAGGATGTTACATTCTTTTTGAGACGATTATACCCGCTTTGGGTCTGAGGTAATATTACTTGTGTTTGAATGGGCTTAACTTATCAGATATTGTGACCGTAAGAAAGACATTTCATTCATGAAAACTATTACATGAATTTTAATTAAAAAAGTATTACAACATAGATAAATGTGTAACGAAGGCTCGTAGAATGCCTTCAACACTTCATTAGTACATTACACATTTCTTCTCAAGTATAGAACTTGTGGAGCTTGTCACCGTGTCAAGCATTGTTAACTTCAGTTTCATCCAACCTTTCTAACTTATAGGAGCCCGGGTTAACACTTGCTTGACCTTGTAAGGACCTTCCCATTTGGGCGTGAGCTTTCCCGTGTGGTGCGGGTCTGATGCTTCTATTGCACAGAGCACTAAGTCTCCATCATTAAACTTCCTCATTCTTGTCTTTTTCGTAAAAAACTCTCTGATTTTCGTCTTATATGTATCCATTATTTCACAGCCTTATTTCTGACCTCGTCGAGTAGTTCAATATTTTCCCAGACTCCTTCAGTGTTGGTTTCGTCATCAACATTTAAGACTCGGTAAGAGGGTGATCCCACTTCTACAATAAGAAGGGTTTTCATGTCGAATGCTAACTTAAAGGGAGTTTCTTTTGTGCTACTTCTAGCAGATGTACGATAAGCCCAAAGCATATTGGGGAGTTCATCTAGCCATTTCTTCTTAGATGCTTTGAGCCTTTTCTTAAGGCCTCGCACAATAATGCGGTTTTTAACTTCCACATGGTCATTGCTTTGGGGGCGGCACACTGAAGGCTTCTTATGTTTTATTCCTCTATCGGATAGGAACTTCACAAACTTTGACCCAACAAATTGGGTTCCATTATCTGATACCATCGCTATTGGGATTCCAGATCTTGTGACTATATGCTCATTGACAAATTTGATTACATCTTCTTGAGTGATCGTCCATAGGGCCTTGGCCTCAACCCACTTGGTCATATAGTCAATTGCTACCATCACATACCGGAGCTAATTCTTGACCTTGGGGAACGGTCCCATTGATATCGACCCCCACATGGAAAAGGGAATGGAGGACATAATTGAATATGGCAAGGCAGGCGCTTGCATCGGCACATTACTTAAAAGTTGACATTATGTACATTTCTTTGCAAAAGCTTTGCAATCCTTAGCCAAAGTAGGCCAGAAGTATCCTTGTCTTAAAATTTTATGAGCAAGAGCTTTTTCTCCCATATGATCTCCACAAATCCCCTCATGTATTTCTCTCTTACAATATAGATCTTCATCCGGGTCAATGCACTTGAGGATAGGGGAGTCGAAATTCTCTTATGGAGGGTATCGTCCTCTATGAAATATTTTGCTGCTTGAGAGCGGAGTTGTTTTGCCTTGATGGGATTTTCGGGTAAAATACCTTCCTTCAAATAGTCGATCAAAGGTGTCATCCAAGTTGCATCTGTTGTTAGTTTCTATGATTTGTAGGCATTCTATTGCTGGTACTTTCAACTCTTCAATGTAGACAGAACTATCTAAATGATCCTTTTTTGACTTAACCCGTTTCGAGAGCAAGTCCGCAAATGTATTGTCACTTCTGTCCACTTGAACAAGTGTGTGGCTGGAAAAGAGGGAAAGAAGGGACTTGACCAAGGCTTGATACTTTGTGAAAGTAATGTCCTTTGTAGCATAGTCTTCAATAGTTTGCCTTACCACAATTTGGGAGTCACTATAAATTGAAAGGTGTTAAACTTGGAGACTATTTGCTAAGTTAATGCTTGCTATTAATGCTTCATACTCCGCTTAATTATTGGTAGCCTTGACGGTCAATCTTATGACTTGTATCACTTGGAACCCATTAGGGCTAATCAAAATGAGTCATGCTCCGCTCCTTGCTGAGGTGGAAGAACCATCCACAAAAAGTTTACATGTCAAATTTGGTGGAGGGATTGTTTTTGATGTAGGTGGAGTGTTTTTAGAAAGAGGGATTTTCTCATGATTACCGAAAGAACATTTCACGATAAAATCTAATAAGACTTGAGCTTTAATGGCCTTCCTCGATTCATATGAGATGAAAAATTGACTTAACTCCACAACCCAATTAATCAACCTTCCCGACAAGTCGGGATTATGTAAGAGTTTCTTTAAAGGATGATTAGTAATGACCTTGATCTCCCTACCTCGGAAGTAATGCCTTAGCTTGCGGCTTGCTATGACGAGGGCATATGCAAACTTCTTCACGAGAGAATATTGAGTTTCGGCATTCTTCAATACTTGACTGACATAATAAATTGGTTTTTGTCCTCCTTCATCTTCCTTAACTAGAACTGCTCTTACTACCGCATTGGTAGCTGATAAGTAAATGGTTAAGGGCTCGGATGGAGCAGCTATTGCTAGCAATGGTTCGCAGGTAAGGTACTCCTGCAAACCTTTGAAGGCGGTTTAACATTTAGGAGTCCATTTTATCATATTTATTGTTGTTGCTCCCCTCAAAGTGTCAAATAAAGGCAAACACTTTTCTGCCAACTTAGATATGAACCTTCTAAGTGCCGCCAACCTTCCCATGAGTCTTTGCACGTCACATATTGTTTATGGAGGGTGCATGTCTAGTATTGCTTGAATTTTTTCAGGATTGGCTTCTATTCCTCTTTGACTGACCACGAAACCCAAGAATTTCCATGCTTCTAAGGCGAAAAAGCGTTTCTCAGGATTGAGCTTCATGTCATGTGCTCTCAACTTTTCAAAACACTCTTTCAAGTTTGCAAGGTGAGTATCCATAAATAAAGATTTGACAATCATGTCATCCACACACACTTCCATATTTTTTCCTGGTTGGCCCGCAAAAATCTTTTTCATTATTCGTTAGTATGTTGCTCCTGCATTGATAAGGCCAAAAGGCATGACCTTGTAGCAATAAACTCCACGATGAGTGATGAATGATGTTTTTTCTCTATCTTCCGGTGCTAGCTTAATTTAATTATAACCCAAGAATGCATCCATAAAACTTAGCATGAGGTGACCTGCGGTAGCATCAATAAGTTGATCAATATTTGGAAGAGGATAAGGATCTTTCGGACATGCTGCATTAAGGTCAGTGTAATCGACGCAAACCCTCCATTTTTCATTGGCTTTTTTACGAAAATCACATTTTCCACCCATTTAGGGTAAGTGACTTCACAAATCAAGTCCGCATCTAACATTTTACCTATTTCTTCATCAATTGCTCTTTGCCTTTGGGGAGCAATATTTCTTCTTTTTTGCATTTTTGGAACGACCTCCTTGTGCACATTCAACTTATGCGATGCTACCGACTCATCTATCCCTGGAATCTCCTTAGGATTCCAAGCAAATATGTCGGCATATTTTTATCTCTTGGACTAAAGTTGTTACATCCTTCAGTACTCTCGAGTATAGGAAAGTCTTCACGTAACTAGTCAACATGATAGGATGTCATAAAAAAAGATTTGTCATCATATCACTCTTGTCACCAAGAAAGGAACAACCCTATAGACGTGAAGGTAACAAGAGCTAACACCAAATATTATAAATACCAATGTAACTCACACATATGCACATATTCTCTGATTCTCACATTTACTCTCATCACTTTAACATTTATTTCACTCGGGAATAAAAACTCTTAGACACCAAGTATTTATTTTTCGATCATTGTTTCTTGTTATCCTTCACCACCAGTTACTTACACTCACTCCGAAGGTGGTTGACGGCCACCACTCCCGGTCAGGCATTGTTTTGCAGATTCCCCACCGACAAGTACATCACACATCCGTCAAAACATTACAGGAAGAGGGTAATTTGAGTAAAGTGGAGTGAGGAGCATTATCAAATATAAATTGAGAACGCAACCTCGTTCCATTCCTGCGAAGTGAACGCAACCTTAATCTTTAGGAGTGAGAACTTTAATCTCTGGAATACCCATGGTCGTATAACTATTTTAAATCAGAGCTGCTCTAAATTCTAAAATTGAACTCTTAAATATATTATTAATAGGATTTTGGAATTTTGAAGAAATAACTTACCTATAATTATATTTAATTTAAAAAATCTACTTATTTTATTTAAATTATGAAATATACCTTTTTAGTATTTGAATATAGATTCCAATAATAACCAAATACACTTTTAATATTAGACTCTTCTGTCTATCTTAAAATCTAACCGTCATTTTGGTAATAAAGAACCAAAATTAAATTCTGGATAATATCTCTTATTAATCTTATAATATAAAACTTATAACTCGTGTAATACACAAAAATCTTTTATTTTTAATTAAATATATGTATCATAATTTAATATTTTTAAATTTATCTCCCATTACCTCCTTTATTACTTATAAATATATAAATTAATAATTTAAAATAATTTAAAAAATTCTTAAATTCTGCGTGTTAATGATAGTTTAAAAAGTATTATCCAACAAAAAAAATTCAGAAGTTGAATAGAAAAGATAATTACTAATTTTACATTAATAATTCTATATAATTTAGCATAGGATTCTAGTGAATTTAGTATACCAACTCCTTTATATTATATCAAACAGCGCAGTACACAAATTTTGATTTTTATTTTTCAATTAAATATATATTATAATTTGATTTTTAAAATTTATCTCTAATAACTTCTTCTATTATTTATAATTATATTAATTATTAATTTTTTAAGCCTTACCAACATGCAGATTTTAGACTTTCACTACAGTTGTCGCATGTTAGTGCGTGTTTGGATGCTCTTAAAATCCAATTAAATGGGTGGAATGTCCGGTTATCATTTTTTTTGGATTGTTTGGCAAACAAAATGAAACGTCCAATTTAATGATGAGAACGTTGAAAGTTGAATGTTGACTTTCTCATTCTCTTAGTGCGTATTTGGATGCTCTTAAAATCCACTTAAATGGGTGGAATGTCCGATTACCATTTTTTTGGAGTGTTTGGCAAATAAAATGAAACGTCCAATTTAGTGATGATTGAGAACGTTGAAAGTTGAATGTTAAATGTTGAGAAGATGATACTTTCTCATCTATTATATATATAATAGAGCAACTAGGGGGTTTGTAGGATATTTTTTTTTCTTATTGAAATTACTAAATTGTCCCTCATAATTATATATTAATTATTTTTTATTTAATGTCCATGTATTAATTATATTTAATTTAATATACATGTATTAATTTCTCTAACTCATTATTACGTACATTTATTACTCCTTGCTTATTTAATATTTAAAATTTACTCCCTCAGTTTCAAAAATTTGTCCACTTTTACAAAAAAATTTGTCTCAAATTATTTGTCCACTTCAACTTTCAATATAACTTATTAAATGAATTCAAATACTATCCATTAGTTTATATTTCCAAAATCAACTCTATTTCACATATTTTCAATTTATATTTTAAAGATCAACTATATTCCACGTAGTATATTCATTTATGCAATTAATATTAACACAAATACAGTTCTTTTGTCAACACTTACTTTTCTTAATATGCTTAATTTTTTTGAAAGTGAACATATATTTTGAAATAGAGGGAGTAATATCTTTGAGTGGATATATTAAATATAACGATTTTAGGAAAAAAATGTTATCGTTGTATGAGGTCTTAACCACGAGAATTACAAATTATTTTATTCTAATGGTACGGGTACCGACAAAGTTGTCATCATATTAATAAAACTAAACGTAAACAAAGATTATGTTGAAAATTTTAAAGATATATGTGATGTAATGTTAAAAATTTTAAACGTATGTATACATGACAAATATCGGACCTTCATGTGTATAAGAAAGATTGTTGTATAAACTTAGGGATTATTAATCTCATGACACATACTTCCAATTAGGTGATAATTCATCTCAGAACATATACTTCCGTCGAGATCAACAATCATGTAACTCACATTTTTAGCATATAAATATATCATACATCTTAAAAACATTAGCAATTTACTCCTCAATCCAATTAAATTGTTAATATTGTTCAAATTCTTCCTCACATAATTTGAACAATGTTAATAACCTATTTGGACGGAGAGAGTATATCAATTTAATCGCATATAGAACATGCCCGTGCCTTGCACGGGCTTAAGAGCTAGTTCTCATAGTTTCATTCATTTATTCCTCTCACCATCAACCACCTGGCAGGCATGAAATGTTTGCTAGTAATAAATTTAAAAACTATTCAATTTCTTATTCTTTATATTAAAATTTTAACTTTGTTTGCTAATAAAATTTTTAATTTTTTTTGTTTCCAATATTTTATTTTCCTGTTATATTTTTTAATTTAAAGTTTTGAGAATTGATCAATAAACTTCCATTTTTTAATTTATAGTAAATGTTGTATTTTTTAGCTTTACCTTTTTATTTTTAGTAATTTGTGTTTCAATATTAATGTTTTGAATTTTTGTCTTTTAGAATTTTCTATTCATGTATTTAATTATTATATTAATATTTTAATTTTTTTTTTAAAAATTATAACTTATAAGTTACAATTTACCAAATACTTGAAAAACTTATAAGTAACTTATACATAGAATTATCCAAACGCTTAAATAACTTATAAGGTACGAAATTCATGTCATTTATATGTCACTTTTCAACTTTAAGTTATAAGTTACATTTTTCGAGTAACCCAAATGGGCCCTTAAAATATACAGTACATCAGTCCGGCCCAACCTTACCCACGTAAACTTACTTGAAATAGACGATAATTGTTTTTTTACTTCAAGGAATTCAAATTAATTAAGCTCCCCCAAAAAGACTAACCAACAAGCGATTCCGAATCATTTTAAATAGGCTTGAGAAAAGCCCACTAGAAAAACTGGGTTCAACAAAAGACATCTACGAATCATTCCACCAAATGGACAAGCAAGGCCGAGCTGAATGATCCGACTGAAAATCGGGAAAGAAAATTTTCAAGAACTAGATTAAAAATGTATTTAAGTTAGATTTAAGTCGAGAACAAATCGTATTGATTTGGCTGTTAAATCAAAAATATAAATAATTATTTGAATTTTGAGTAGTTAATTTCGATTAATATTGTTTATACATTTAAAAGAATGTTAGTATCATGTGCGAACCGCTTTGTATTCAACTATCTATTTATTTTAAAACAAATTATAATGATTATATTAATAAAAATAAATTATAATAATTACATTACTAGAGATTAGCAAAAGAGATCAAAGCACGGTAGCTTGGCACAATCCCTATGAAAACAATAAAACATTAATATATTATATCATATTATATCCTTATTATATAATACTAGTTTATATCTCGTGTCATGCACGAGTTGATTTTAATAGGTTAAATTAATTTCAAAACTTTGTTATATTTATAAATAAATAGGTTCTATTTTTAAAAAAATATCTAACAAATTTAGGTTGAAAAGGATAATTAATTAGTTATTATTAATTATGATATTATCTATTTATTATTTTATTGAATAGAATGACTGAAAATTGAAAAGAAAATCAAAATTTCAATTTTCCGGCTTTAATATAATAGTTATATCTCCAACAATACACTGGTTACTTTTAATATTCCATATTCAATGATTTATATTTTAATATCTTACTGATTCTATTAATTGAAAGAGTAAATAGATTCTAAAATATGTGTTTAAATTTGAATAATTATAAGTTTTTTAATTAGAATATAACTTTAAAATAATTTAATATGTTAAATTTGGTAACAATTTTTTAAAAATAATTACACCTATTATAAAGGTATAAAAAGAAATAGGTATCGATTTTTTATTTTTTATTATCTACCAAAAGATGTAGTTTATAGTGTTTCTGAATAGGTATTTCTAATTTGTATTTTGATGTGTATTTTAATGTGTAGTTTATGCACGAATTTTCTTTAATATTGTATTAAATTTTAATTTAATTTGAATTGAAAATTTTAATTCCATATCTTCAATTTTATTTGAACTGATAGTGCATTTTAGTTGAAACGGACAATCAGTTGGTTATTAATAATTATAACATTATTATTTTATTAAAATAAAATTATCCATAACATGTTGGGAAAATTAAAGGATTTGTTAGAAAAAATAAAAAAGATAATGTGTTTTACCTTAAAAAAGATAATTGGTTAATTATTAATAACTATATTATTATTATTATTATTATTTTATTATTACTATTATTTTATTATTTTTTTGTTAAATAGACTTGCCCTTGATATTTTTGAATAGAAAATATATTTTAGTTGATCGTTATATTTTTTGAAAAGAGTTATATTTCAGTTGCCCGTAATATGAAAAAAGGTAATTTGTCAGTTATTAATAATTGTATTATTATTCTATTTTCTGAAAAAGACTTTCCCGTGATATTTTTGAAAAATAGAGATATTTTAGTTGCCGCGATATTTTTTGAAATTAAGATGTTTTAGTTACCGTGATATTTTGGGAAAAAAGATGTTTTGGCTGGAAAATATAAAAAAGTTAACATGTTTCGGCTGGAAAGAGTAATCATTGTTTTATTTGAAAAAGTTAATTAATTAGTTATTAATTACAATAATAATATTATTGATGCACGGATTTTCTTTAATATTACATGATTTTTTAATTTAATTTAAACGAAAAATTTTTAAAAATTCAAAATTTGTTGGTTTGAATTTTTAAATGACATGGTTTAATAATAATTATATATTAACATGTATATGTTTTTGATATTTTTAGAAATAGAGGTATTTTATTTGAAAAATATAGAAAAAGTATTGTGCTTGAGTTAAAAAAGGTAACTGGTTAATTATTAGTAATTATAATATTATTATTTTATTTTATTAATTAGAATTTCCCGTATTATTTTCGTAAAAAGAGTAAGTTTTGTTATTTTAAATAAAAAAGTAATATGTTTTAATTGAAATAAGGTAATTGGATAGTTATTAGTAATTTTAATATTTTATTAAAAAGAACCGTCCGTGATATTTTCGGAAAAAGAGGTATTTTAGTTAAGAAAAATAGAAAAAATATTTTTGGGAAAAATGTGTTTTAGTTGGGAAAAATTGAAAAAAGTAACATGTTTTATTTAAAAAAGGTAATTGACTTATATACTAATTAAGTAATGGTAATTAAGTAAAAAATTTGATATTATTAAGTAAGGTTAATTAAGTAATTTCAGCAAGTACCGTTGTTGGTGAGATTGCGAAGCTGTATGAACAGAAAGACTTGATAACTCAACACTAGAACAGGACAGGTAAATAATACTACGTCTACACAGAAATCAGGAAGAAATGAAGACAAGGCAAATA
>PHNY01249543.1:15251-28232 GCA_003724115.2 Anethum foeniculum
AAATGAGCTGATTTGAAAGGCGCCACATAAACGGCTCCGTATTCTCCTTTATATAAGTATATTGATGATTGATGTAAAATAATAAAAATTATTAACGATAAAATTTTTAGCATTTTTTAAAATAATTTCACTAAGTGTCCATTTTTGAAATTCTGAATTTGATTAAATAAGTAATAGAATGTAAATATTTGTTTTATAATAAAATTTACAGTAATTATAATTTGAAAAATTAGGTATTGGCAACAAGTAAATCGTATTCACATCTTCCTGAAACATAACCTTGGAACTCTTTATCAGTTGGGCTAAAGTTGAGTGATAATTCACTCTTCATTTGTCATCAGTTTACTTTGTGTTTGAAGTTGTTATACATATGAATGTTTTTATTATCTACTCCTTAGTAAAGCTGTAAGGATCACATGATGTTTATCTTGCTCCCGCATGTTATTTCAGGTCAATTATTACGTACCTAGCAATCTAGTTGAGTGTGTTTGAATCAATGATTACTAGGTGGTGGTGCTAAAGTGGCTTAGTTCGGTTAAAAGATGAACTCAACAGAATGCAATGTTATAGTAATTCGTTTGGAAATTAATATAAGCGGGAAATAATAAAATGAAGAAATTACAGAGGATAATATACACATGATGATTATAATGCCGGTCTCAAGTCTCAACTAAATTTAAGGCGCTAACTTAAAATTTTAATACAAGATGTTATTCTAAAATGTAAATATATTTTATTTTATATATTGATTTATATATTATTTATAATAAATTATAGTATTATACTTGTTTTCTTTATATTTAAAATTTACAAAAATTTTATATATAATTTTCTTTTATGATAACATGATAATTAATTATATTTATATCTTATACAAAAGTTACACATTATTTTGTTTATTGTTAGACTAAGTGGTATAATAATGTAACACTTAAATCAATTGAATATTAAATAAAGTAATTAGAGCACAAAATAATATAAATTACATAATTTTTAAACTTTTGAAAAATAAAAAAGTTATATATTTAAACCATATATTTTATTACATTTAATAAATACTTGGCGCTATACACATATCACTAAAAATATTAATATCATTTAATTCTTATAATTCTTATTTTTTTGAAATTAACCTAATTTATATATTTTAATATTTCATGTTATATATTTTTCCTTTTATAAGTACAATAATTTATGTTTAATTTAAATATATTTGCTTCATAAATATATATAAGTTTGATAATTATTACATAAAAATATATGAACCTAAAATTTTTGGAATCTTTTATGATTTGGGACTCTAAGCAAGTGCTTATTTTGTCTTACTCTTATGATTATGATTATTCAAGTACAATAAAAGATTTTGTAATCTTAAATAGTAAAGAACATATTTTAATCCATGTATATAATCGGAGAATAAAGGAAAAATCTTTTCCGTTAAATAATAAAGAATATATTTTAGCCCATATAAAGTCAAAAAAATAAATAAATATATTTTAGCTCATGTACATCAACAAAGAATAGATGAAGACAAAGTGGTTTGAATTTTATTTAGTTGCTCTCAAGAAATTTCATTGAAATTTAAATGTAAAATATGGAGATCCGATTGTAATTAGCTGAATTATTATCATAGAGAATCTTAATCCAACCGAATATTTTTGCTAAAAGGTATCACTATTTATAATGCTTGCATATGTTAACTAAACAGTTTTGGGTTTCTTGCTAAGACGATGGTAGATGAAAAGCTTCTTACAGAGTCCAAGATTGTTTGTAATTCCAAGTGTAGTCCCTGTCTGGACTAGTGTTTACGAAATAGGATGCCAGCCAACTGCAATAGGCAAGCACTCGCTGTGATAAGAAAGCACCTCTTCTTCTGCTTGTTCTTCAATATCATGAAGTACAAAGTGTGTTAAAGATGCAAGATGCATAAGCTAAGCCTTTTTATTGAAACAACCAGCTCGTCCGAACAACAAAAAATCTTGATCGACTGTGAACTTACCCAATAGATATTTTTAACGTAGTACTCAGGAATCAGAATACTTGGGCCGAGCTTTTCAGAATGTGTCAAAATTGAGGACTCACTTTGTATGGATAAGAGTAAAGTGCACTTTGTGTACCTAGTGTATTGGATTATTTGGGATATTCCACTTTGAAAACTACCACGTGCTATACTAAACTTCCGTTTTCGTTACACTATGTGTATCTCCGTCAATTTTATTAAACGCCGTTAAAAAAGTCAGGGTATATTAGTCTTTTATTAGTCATCTTCTTCCCTAAACATATTTCCACCATTAACAATCCTTTTGTAGGATCAAACGGCGGCCGATTCGAGGAACACGACCAGAAAATCAAGGAATAGGGGATCTGGGCAGCCTGAAACCGGCACCGCTCAGGCGAATTTCCAGCCCAAATCGCTACAATTTGATCTCATTCTTCAGCCCAATCATTATAGCAACAACCAAGCAACACTTGAACCACATCAAATGACACAAAATTTCTTCGATTCCGACCAANAACGAAGCTGATGACTTCCTCGAAACCTGGAAACTCTAAAATCGAAATAAACCCAACAAAACTCAACAAATACCAATCAACACGGTCATAAAAAGCTTATGAACCAGTTAGCATAAACATTAAGTCAACCGGAAAAATGAAGAACTCCGGTGAAAAGCAAAAATTATGCGGATTCTAAATCTTTATCCAAAAATCATGAGAAATATGTCAATAGACTCGAAATTCAATGATTTATAACTATACATCCTCAAAACACATGAACAATCAAATAACAAGAAAGCCCCAATTCAAAATAAAACCCTCAAAATTGAAATCGAAATCAAAACTTTACCAATTTTTCACGAGATTTGATGCAAGATTCTGATAGAGTTTCTCACGTGATTCAGTTTGATTACAAATATGATGGATTTTGCTTTCCAGATCACTCCAAAATCATTGAGATATTTAAGTTTTAATTTCTCAAAATATGTTTTACCGGTGAAATTAGGGTTGATGAAGAAGATAAACGGTAAATGACTATTTTACTCATGTTTTTGCTTATTTATTAACGGCGTTAAAGTTTTTTAATGGAAAGGTGCACTTCGTAACAAAAACGAAAGTTCAATATAGTACAGGGTAGTTTTTAAAGTGAAATATCCCAAGTGGTGTGACACACTAACTGCAAGTACATAAAATGCACTTTACTCTAAGGATAATTGGTACCAAAAATGGATCACAACTAAGAATTATAAATCAATTATTATGTAAACCCTGTCATAAATTTTACTAATAATAGTAATTGGTAAAATATTAAAAAAATTGTATAAATTACACAAAAGGAGTGATTTAAATTATAATTAAACAAAAATTTATCAATATTTGATTTAAAGTCTAAATTAGTGAAACTTGATTATTTGAGTATATTATAATGAGATTGTTAAACATTGTTATAGATTTCAAAAACCGGAATAGATAGAATGAGATTCCTTTAGCGATTTATCAAATATTGAGAATTTGTTAAAATGATAACAAAAATCGGATAAAATATTAATATTTTGATACTTGATTATAATAAGGTATACAATTGAAAAATACTTGATAATGATAAATCGAATCTCATAATTCAAATCAATCAAATATTTTTAGAAATTTATCGATAACTTATCATTAATTTTTGAAACATTAAATAATTATTATAACACTGTTATTAAATGGATAAGTATGATTGAACGTTAACATAATCTGAGTGATTATTTGTAATTTTGTATTACCAAAATTTTCTCTTTTAACTTTAACATGAACCATTCTACTTCTTAAAATTTCATAAAAAAAATATTTCAATCCACGAGAAAGAGACAGTTCAATCTAAATTTAATTTTTTATTTAAAACTGAATCCATTTTTGCCTAGTGAAGATAAAATTCTTGTGTCTATTAATTAATCAGTCATTTTTACTCAAGAACATAAATCGAAGATTTTATTTTAAGTAGTTGGTGTTTTACCTGCAAGTATGCAACACTGTCAACACCTCATCTATTCCTGTCATATCAGTAAATAAAATATCATTATTTCCTCCGCGTCACATTTCTTTACATTACATCCAAAGTAATATAATAATTATTTAATTTTCAAACAATGGCTACACTATCAATTTAATAAACACCAAACCATATCATATATGACTCCTGCAAATACACGTACGATTATTACACCACTCTCATTTTTCATTCTGTAATTGCCTTGAATTCTAGGGTTTCTCCACCCTAATGATTATGTATATGTGTTTTGTTGCAATTGTATGTGCTTACTTTTCAATTTTTGATTGTGATTCCAGTGTTAAATATGTTTAGCGATGCTGAGGGATCCTCCAAGATTATCTTGTCTGAACCAACGGGATCAACAGCTGAGGTTTCATTGCCTTTCTTTCATTGTATTCTTTTAATTTATGTTGTATAATCTGGTGACGACAACAGTTCTTTTGCGTATTTTAAAATGTTCACAACTATGTATATATGTATTTATTATATATAAAACGTGTACCGAATAATTGTTCTCGCAGTAAAACTGTTATGTTCTCCGTAGAACGATATGCATACATTTTTAAAATAATTTAAGTTTTAGAGGTATATGGCAAAAGTTGATAGATATTTAATTTGATGATCTTTGGAGGTATGCATATATAATATTGTTGTTGTTGTTGTTTAGATGAAATTTTGTAATCTACCAACATGGAGTTGTAGTGGACACTGATGAGTTCTAAGTTCCGGTTCTGTATGAAGTATAAAGCAGTTGTCTAAAAGAAAAGAAGAAACAGAATAAATTGTTAGCGTTTAATTTAGAAATTTGTAAGTGGAGGTAATGTGGAATTCGAGATGCTTTTAAATATATAAATTATTAAAACTAACAGTTGGTTGAGTTTTTGTACTTCTAATTCTACAAATGGATTCAGCTAAAAATCTTTGTACATGGTGCAGGTACTATTGTTGGGCGGGCATGTTGTTTCCTGGAAAAATAGGCGAAGAGAAGAGTTGCTTTATATGAGCCACAAGGTTAACAAACTACAACTTATAAATGTTTAGGAATTAAATTTTGATAGAATAACTTGCATATGTTTTAATTTGCAATGTTTAAAAGGATATATGCTGTGCTTTTAAATAATTATCTGTACGTGTCAAACTCCTGTGGTTCAGGCATTCTTTTTAAAAGTTGAGCTACTTCTACTGATTTGCCACATCTTACTGAATTTATATAATTAATCACCTCATTATCCCTGAAATTTGGCGTTTGGCCTAAAGCTTCCCATACATTGCTTAATTTTTTTTTGTTGCTAATTCATACATTGCATAACATCACCACTGTGAAAACGTTATGTTGCTATCTTGTAAAGGAGTGGATATTTTGATTGAAACTGTATTGTCAACATGGAAAGGTAACTTAATAGGTGTTTAATTTGTGCCACTTCTTTTAAAATTTCTTAATATTGTTTGAATTTGATTTTTAATTGTTATGAGTAAAAGACTCTAACCTGTTTTCGGTGCTTCTGTTTCACTCAATGAGGTTTCTTTAATTCTTCTTTTGGTTGGAGAGAATGGAACAAAAATATATGAACAAAGTTAAAGGGAGAGGATATATAAGGAAGAGTGACAAAAATGAGTGCAAAATTTGTATGATAAAGTTTTCAAGGAATTTGAGTAGGAAGGAAAAGGGGGGGGGGTATTCCTTCTCAAATTAGTGGATTTGAGCTCTACTTTACATTGAAGGAAGAAAAATTCTAAACATTTATCCATAAATTAGTACAAAATTCATTCATTGTAACCAAACACAACATAAGACTATAATAGAATAGAAGATCTCTTTTTTCTGTCTATTAATTATGAAAATTTCTGTGACACAGACAGCTCGAAAATCACCCAAAGGCATGAGAGGTGGTATACCCATGTGTTTTCCACAGGTTAGCTGCTAAAAGAATTTAATCTATCTTTTGTAATTAACTTTTGTTAAATCACCATAGTCTGACTGTTACATTCATATTGTAGTTTGGAAATTTGGGTTTACCAGAGCAACAAGGACTTGCAAAAAACCGATTGTGGCAAGTGGATAAAGATCCTTCACCCTTGACTCCAGCATCCAATCAATCTACAGTGGATCTTATATTTAAATCGACTGAAGAAGATCTAAAAAGTTGGCCGCATAGGTATGTTTTTTCATCTTCCATGTAGTTACTCTAGTATGCAATCCTTCTTTCTTCCATCCATCTAAGAGATATGTTATATTTACTAGAACTTTTCCAAGGATCAAAGAGATTGTTGTCATTGACATTGTATCTTCCCGGTTGCTTCTGTAGGTTCGAGTTGCGCCTTCGTATTTCTGTCTCTGCTGAAAAACTCACTCTGATCCCCCGTGTTAGAAATGTAGATATCAAGGCCTTTCCGTTTATGTTTGCGCTGCGGAATTACTTTTCTGTATCAGACATCAGGTTTGCCCTCGTATACCGTTCTACATTCGATGTAAGTGTGGATGTTTAGTTTTTCTGTTGTTTGCCATTCAGTGGCTTAAAATTGAAGTGAAGAATAAGAATGATACACTGGCTTGAGAAAGACTAAAGATCAACTCTGTGGATTATAATGACCGAGCATAATATATGCTTTATTATCCATTTAGATAAAAGCATGATGCAGTTTAATTGCAGTGAAGTACGAGTTGAGGGACTGGAGACACTTGACTACTTGGATAATTTGCTGCGAGGGGATAGGTACACAGAGCAGGCAGATGCTATTACCTTTGACGGCGAGGTACTGTCTCTACTCTCTACTCTCTACGCTTTTTGTAGATATTAAGGATTGTTGAGACAATGCTGTTCAGATTGCCTCTCATTTGATTGATATTGCACATATATAATTAATCTTGACTTTCTGTGTTGTTTGGAGTAATTTTTTTTGTCTTATTCACTCTCCACACTATATTCCCCTCTTTTACCCATCCTTGAGCTTATGTCTTGTACTTTATTAGATCGATCGAGTGTATTTGAGCACACCAACCAAGATTGCTATAATAGACCATGAGAAAAAGAGAACCATTGTGTTAAGAAAAGAAGGAATGGCCGATGCAGGTAACTGTGACCATCTTGTTTTAACAGCATTAGTCGTTGCACTCCTTGAGTTTTACCTCACCCACTTCTTGGAATCTTGTGGTGTGATTTTCAGTTGTTTGGAATCCATGGGACAAAAAGGCGAAGGCTCTCCCAGATATAGGAGATGACGACTACAAAACAATGTTGCGTGTGGATTCTGCTGCCATCGAAACACAGATAGTCTTAAAGCCATTTGAAGAGTGGAAGGGCCGTCAAGAACTCTGTACAGTGTCTTCAAGTTATTGCAGTGGGCAGCTGGATCCCGGAAAGGTTCTTCATGGCTTAGGTTGATGGCATCCATGGTATAAGCCTTCCGAGGTGGACGTATGCATTGGCAGGACGTGTGCATTGGCATAAGTGGATATATAGTACATTTGGTATAGTAGAATAGTCGAGGGATTAAAAGATCATAGGTCTTTTTTGTTATTATCTTCCTGTAAATTAGGTTGAGATGTTTCTTTGCTTAGTATGTTCCGGGAAACTTAAAACTTGGTACCAACGGAGCATCTTATATAATCTTCTTTCTAAAGTTGATTATGTTTGAGTGTCCTACAGCGAGCGTGAAATAGTGAGTACCGTTTTAAATTCGAGTCCAATGAAGATCATGTTATTCAGGCTCTGAACCTGTGATAATTCATATCAGTGTTTGCTTGATGTTGATCAGAATATGAAACTTATAAAGGTGAAAGTATACCCCGCACAACACTTCTTCATCTAAATATCAATACAAATCTCACAGAGTTTTCCTATTGGCTGCCAGAGTTGCAGGTGACCTAATAAATTTGAAACATAACTGACATAACATATTTCTCTCAAATAATTTAAACGATTTAGGGATAATAATTTTCGAAGGCTGTTTCTGAATTCTGGAGATATCCTTTCAGACGAGTAAATAATTTGGTTTAAACTTATCTAGTAATAACTCTTAAATGCGGAATTTCAAGAAAAGTATAGTGAAATGATGTTATAACCCTATAATCCCAAGTGATTAAAACAGAAGACGAGATAACGTGGATCCAACGCCATAAGAGAAAAACGGTAGAGTTATTTACACCATAAGAAACGTAACGAAACAGATTACTCCTACTTGGTTGCAAATTCCATGTATACATGTGTGTCCATACATAGAATCCAGAAAGAAAAGTTAGTTGCTCAAGCAAGAATGGTGACAGAGGTAATAAAGCACAGAGCATGCAAGGGCTGGGTTACTGGGAAATCCTAGTGATGTATATAATGGAAAAATTACCTCCTGTTTGGCCAACTTTTCGGCCTCCGTTCGTGATCTTGTCTAATTTGATTCGCTCTCTCACCTGGTTTCCACTATTCACCATCTCTCTCTCTATGTGTCTGTGCAGTGAGAGGAGGCTAGTCTAGACTCCAGTCTGAATTTTAAAATTGGAAAATAAATTAGGCCACTGGTTTTTGGAGTTCTTGTTTCGTCAGTGGAGTTTTTACTTAATTTCTGAATTTTGAAATAGTGATTTTTTTTTAAAAAAAAATAATAATTAAGAACACTGTAATATAGTTTAGGTCTGTCTTTGGAGTTGTCAGTGGAGTTTTTACTCGTTCCTAAAATATTTAGATATGATTTGTCATGTTAAATTGTTGTTGTCTTACAGGTGAGTAGGTTAGAGAATGAAGGAGGCTGCTAATGGAAATCTGCAAGGTATAATATCAAACTTCATGAACAAAACTTCGCTCTCTCATATGATACTAACATTCCTCATCAGGTAAGACCTCACGTTGTTCCCCTTAACCCTCCCACATTTTGTGGCCAAGTGACAATTTCAATGATGTTTGAAATGTTTATCATAGTTTCAACTTTTAAACACCCCTGAGGAAAGGGGATTGGTATTAATAAATAAGCTATCACAATGATATTTAAGAATTAATCTCTCATGCACCTTATAAGTTGGAAACGTCTTTAGTCATTGACCTAGTCCATACCTCTCTCTTGCAACAAATATTGGATTTGAGTCTCAGTGGAGGCAACTGTGTGTGAGTATCACAGTATGGATCTATGCCAAAACTCAGCTGCCATGCTCTGAAAAAATTAATATATGGAAATGTTCATTGTTTCTTGACCAATAACTTGCTATATTTCTGCCTCAGACTGGGTTGTCAGGTTCTAGTGCCATTGTGTGCGCTGCACTTAATTGCCTTCTTAACATTCACAAAGTCAGGCATCTGATTAAGGTAGAGGTAAGACCTAACCTTATCCTCAATGCTGAAAAAGAACTTGGAATTGTTGCTGGTGTACAGGATAGAGTTGTACAGGCCTATGGGGGTCCAGTATACATGGTATGCCATTTGAAAATTCTTACATCTATATTTCATCAGTTTATGTATCATTTTGTATAGTTTATTAATCATAATTAATTTTAATATCTGTTTTGATATTTCTAGGACTTCAGCAAGAAGTTTATGGATGACTTGGGGCATGGTGTATACACACCTATGGATATTAGTCTTCCCCCTCCTCTTCATCTCATCTATGACCTAAACCCAAGTGACTCCGGCAAGGTTCCACACTTTCTATCACACTAATGTTCTCACTTTTCTGATAACATTTACTTGTCCTTTGTAACATACTAAAAGGCCACATTTCTAATTTTCTATCAAGTTCACAGTACAGTATTTCTGGTATATCGTATATTATGACAAGGATGGTGCTAAGAATATTCCTGCAACATATTATTCCCTCCCTCTTGTCCTGACATATCAGAGCCATCAGAAATGTGTAAATGGGGTCAAGTTTACGGGATATTCTCGACCAGGTGAATTTAAAACCAAAAGCATGATAAAGTTGTCTGTTAGAATACTAATATAAGATCCTAGCAAGGACCTTCCTCTAACACCTTGAGGTTTTAGAGTGACCGGTTCCTTAACATGGTAGCAAAGGTCAGGCTGGCGGGAAGATTCATGTTCATACAAATATAAGAACCGGTAAATATTCTTTTGTTTTGCTCCTTGTCTAGAGTTATGTTAACAGAGGGGAAAATTCTAGGAGTAATGTTTGGAGATGCTCTAGAATATTACTTCCAATCTGCTTCTAGGCATTTGCAACAGAAGATTCATCTGTGCAGGTGCATAGCACAGTTCGACAAAGATGGCTTGATGGAGATGAGTTTATAAAATCATCCATGGAAGAACTTGCCAACTTACCATTAGAAGGGCGGTCAGCATTGACCAAAAAGAACCATACTAAACTAGCAAGGCTAATGAATCGTAATTTTGAACTGCGGAGGTAAAGATTTAGTTCAGTTTAAAAGTTCATTATCCTACGGTTTAGATTATGCTTTTCGAATCTCATTTCTGATTCAGGAAGATGTTTGGTGACGATGCTCTAGGAGCTCTAAACATTAAGATGGTAGAAGTGGCTCGTCGTGTGGGTGCTGCATCGAAGTTTACAGGCAGTGGAGGTGCTGAAGTTGTACTCTGTCCAGATGGACTGTCACAAGTAAAGCTTTTGGAAGATGCTTGTCAATGTCATGCAGCTGGTTTCATCATAGAACCCATACCAGTTGTTCCACCTTGTCTAAGTAAGGATGAACTTGAAATCCTTAATCCATACTAAAAATCCATTTAGCTTATATCGATGATACAATACGAATTCCAGTGATTGCAGCTAGATATCGTTTTATATTTTCTCTGATCTTAGAAGCGATAAATTGTAGAATTATCTGTTCATGTATTATTTAATATCTGTTGATAATCAAAGTTCTATGCCACCCCCTCCTATAGTGCTGCAACTATTGACTACATTGCAACGAAGAACTTGTAAATCACTAGAAGGAAAAAAAAATGAAATTCAAAACTTTAGAGCACTATGTTTGTTTGACATGCTGGCCTGACCTACGCCTCAAAAATAATTTATCCTTTGAGTGCATTTTATATACCTTAAATTTGATAAAAAAAACTAGCGTTTTACCCGTGTTACGCACCTAACCACAAACTCACAATTATCAGTAATTTTTATAATTAAATAATATTGAAAGAGAATAAGGATCCTGAGATTAATCTCAGGATGTTTTTCTTGAAATTATGAGAAAAATATGTAAAAACTTAATCTTGACGTTTATTTACTTACCATGATTTTGTTTTGTTTTGTATTAAAATTAGGAAAATGAATAGTTAGATGCTTAATTAAATACACACAAATTAATGACTACCTTAGGAAAAAAAAATTTAAAGTCTATCTCGAAATCCTTAAACTCATATTCAAATATAAAATATAATTAAAATTAGAGAATTTACATAAAATAATACATTTTACCATTTTATTTCCCAAAATACGGTGTCTCCTTTTTCCTTTCGTTATTACACTTTCTCCATTGTTTTTTCAACAATACGATCTCCTACCTTTTCTCTCCTTCTTATCCTCCATCGCATCTTTATCATAGTCATTATTATCCTTCATCATTACGAAAACTTGCAATTAGTTGATTTAGTTATTTTTAAAATTGTAATTATCTTTGTAAAAATAAAAACTAAAGTTACATTTTAAGGTGCAAAGTTGCAGATCGCATTTTTCAAAGCAAAACTAAAAAAAAACGTATTTTTGTAATTAATTTTTACCGTATTTTTGGAAAAAAGATGTATAATAAAGGTATTTTAAAAAAAAAAAAAAAACCCCTCAAAATTACCCATTCTCCTTTCTAAAAATTGCATAATGTTGTTTTTACTACTTAAAGTTAGGTTAGAATTTTATATTTGTCGAATATATTATTTATTATTACCATTTGTTAGATAAATTTGTAATATTGGCTTATCTATTATATAGATAATCAATAAAAAAATTTAGAATAACACATTTTTGAAAAAAAGCTCAATCACTCATTTTTTTATATTACTCTTAAGTTGTACCACTAGTTTTAGATTTTACACATATATGATATACATATACTTCTTTTCATCTTTTCTGATGATCTTCATCTTTTTGACGAAAGTGCGAAAAATGAAATTTGATTGTTACTTCTTCTTTTTCAGATTATTAATCTCGACCCATTTTTCATATCTATTTATGTTTTATTGATATGTTCTTCACCAATGCATGCTTCTTAGATAAATTATTTTGTTTCTTCCAAGTTGTCTTTTCCTTCTTTTTTTTTCAATTCCACACGCATGATTTGTTTATTTTTTTTCGAGTCTTAGCTTGTTTTTGGTTATCTATATATAGTGATGTTTGTAGATATTTATGTTAGTGGTGATCATGATCGTGAAGATGTGTTGATAAGTGGTAGCAAATGAAAATGCAGGCGTTGTGGTAATTCGATTATGGTGATTCCAATATGTACTTGGTGATCCTAATCGGACATGATATATATTTAGGAAAATCAATTATTTATATCCTATAATAAGAGTAAAAAAGATCTTATCCAAAATTTTGGTCCTTGACGACCAATAATAAACAACATTCTATCAGATGTGTTGATTATTTTTTCATCAACTCTTTCAAAGGGCCGTTAGATCTTAATATTAATAGATGACAGTTGTTCGATCTAAAACGGAATTTATTTTTGTCAAAGATCTAAAACAGAATTTTATATTTTCATAATTTAAACAAAAAATAAGTAGGCATTCTAAATATAATTGAATACTTAATGTAAAATTTGTACCAATCTTTTATCTTTAGTTTTTGAATAACTTTAATTAGTTAATAATTTTTAAACCATTATTAAAATTAAAGATAATTTTGTGAGTTTCGCGTGGGCTGTAAATTCATCAAAATCAAATTTTTAGAACTCAAGATAGAGATGAAATAAAATTAAACATAACTCGATAATTCTTTTAATCTAAATATGTAAGTACTTCTTGGCATATCAAAAATATATAATATATAAATATGTTAAATTAAAT
>PHNY01249557.1:8721-20369 GCA_003724115.2 Anethum foeniculum
TTCCAGTTTTGATCATTTATCAATAAGAAATAGGACTCTTTTACAGTATCATATACATTTTCATAGAAGGAGATACAATATATTTATATAGTCAGCTTCCACTTAGATATAATATATCAAATTGAATTTTTAACTAGATTCGCTTCTCCTAAAGTATAATGTCTCCCACGTTGTACCTTGAGAACTAATTTATCATTTAGATCGGACAATATTAAATTTAGAACAATTTGGTTCAGCTTCTTACTATATATATCGCTAATGTACTGAGCAACAAATTAAGTTGATTTTGTTTGCAGGCAAACAGGATATGAAATCGATGGATACTGCAGTGAAAACGCTGTCATCCAGCATGATTTGCTTAGGGATCTGATTATCCACCAGAATGACCAAGAACCCGTAGAAGATAGAAAAAGGTTGATTATAGAGATAACAGGGAATGACTTTCCCAAGTGGTTAACTGTAGGAATGCAACAACCACTCTATGCACGCCTCTTATCAATTTCCACAGGTTTGCTTAAACACCTGGTTTTTTGAACTATCTGGAAGATTCACACTGTCCTTGCTTTGCATTGTCGTTTTCTTTATAAAGTGACATTAATGGCAAAAAACATTTTTTTTTCAGATGAAAATTTCTCCTCTCGCTGGTTTGACTTGACACTCCCTGCAGCCGAGGTTGTGATACTAAATTGTTGTTCAAGTCTTTACACCATACCGAAGTTTATTTATAAACTGGATCAGCTGAAGGTTCTGGTTGTCACAAATTCTGGGTCTTCCTTCTCTAGGCTCTTCAACTTTCAGCTTCTTAGAAATTTATCCAATCTGAGACGAATCAGGTTACAACGAGTTTCTTTGTCCTCCCTTGATACATCCTTAACTGAGCTGGCGAGCTTACAGAAGATATCCTTTACCCTGTGCGAGATGGGAGAGGCCTTTGAGAATGGTACCATTGACCTATCACTCGTCTTTCCCAATCTTCAGGAAATTGAGATTGACTGTTGCGACGACTTGGTAAAATTGCATGGCGGGATTTGTAATATTATTAGTCTTAAGAAGATCAGCATCACCTACTGTAATGAGCTATCTGAACTTCCAGATGAAATCGGGAGGCTCACAAATCTTGAAGTGCTAAGATTCAGTTCATGTACGAAGCTATTAGAGTTGCCAGAGTCAATGGTGAACCTCCATAAATTAGCATATCTTGATATATCTGATTGTTTAAGCCTGAATAAGTTGCCCGAAAGAGTGGGGGAGTTGATGGGTTTGAGAACGATCAACATGAGAGGTTGCCAGGGATTATCCGAGCTAGATATGTTTCCCCTGTCTATAAAAGATTTAAGGCTATTGGAGAAGGTGATATGTGACGAAGGAGTGAGTCGTCTATGGAAACCATGTCAGAGTCATTTGAAAAATCTAAATGTTGAAGAGGTAAAAGAAGATGCATTTGAAAGCCTTATGAAGGTTATTTCACCCATCCAGTTTCCTTGACACAAATTAATTGCAGTGTACAGAGTAACTGCTTCTTTTGCTATAATATGGCATCGGCTTTGTTGTGATTGACGTTTTCAATTTGGCCTAGCAATGAACAAATTCTATTTGACTGCGATGCTAAACTGAGGAGCTGTAGCAGCTTGACTTAGATATCATTTATTCAATCTGTGAATTGTATTATGCTTTGTAACGCGAGCTAAGAATGTCAGTGAAGATACAAATTTGTGAATTGTACTAGTATTATTCTGTATAACATGGGAGCTAACAATGTCAATGAAGATACAAATGAAATACACTATGTTGTAGTATTGTGAAATCAATTATAGCGTAAATTTGTTCTCAAGACCTCCTGGGAGGTTTCCCTGTGTTTTCACCATTTTTCTGTATTGTTTACTACTCCTACTTGTTAAATTCTCGCAAGGTTATTCAATGTTGTTTAGACCCAGATAAAAGCTATATTCAGAAGAATTAAGTGACTTTTGCCACAAGTGGATCCGTGGCGCAATGGTAGCGCGTCTGACTCCAGATCAGAAGGTTGCGTGTTCGATTCACGTCGGGTTCAAATCCCATGTTTTTGGCATTCTTTATTTTCCAATTTGTTGTTCTTTGTTCTTTATTGCCGTTCATCTGCTGCTTATCTTCTTTTACTACTCGTTTCGCTTCAAGTTATAACCGCTACAATCTGTCCCAAAAAAAAAAGTTACGTAAGACTGCTACAGAACTCCTTTAATGAAGGTTTCTGGTTCTATTTTCATTTTACTTATTTTAGTAAAGAACTAATAATATATCTATTTTTTAATTGCCATTACATATTTTTAAATTAAAATTTGAATTGTTAGTCTAATATTAATTTTTTAAATAAAATTTCTACAAATTTTAACTAAGATATTAGAATAAAATTTCAAATGAACTAGTAATATATCTATTGTTTTAATTGCCATTGCGTATTTTTAAATTAAAATTTGTATTTGTTAGTTTAGCATTAATTTTTTAATAAAATTTCTACAAATATTAACTAAGATTTTAGAATAAAATTTCAAATACAATGATTTTCGACCACATATTTTTTTGACAAAAACATTAACAAATAAATTGTTATTTGTAATTAAGTTTTGAAAAATTACCAAAAATACTACATTTTTTAAGTTTTTTTGCGAATTTATTATCTTTTGAAATTTTTTGCAAAAATACGGTTTGCAACCAAAAGCAACCACATATGCAATTTCATTTACGTTTCTTTAACAAATAACTGAATTTTTTTTGTTACATTCGATGTTGCATTTGAGGTTGCATGGGGTTGCAAACCGTATTTTTGCAAAAAAAAATTTTAAAAATCGTATTTTTACAAATAAAATTTTTGAAAAAACGTATTTTTCCAAAAAAAAATTAAAAAATTCCTATTTTTGGAAGAAGCTCTTAAGTTTTTTGAGGTGTAAAAGAGTACAAAAGGTAACTAGTTTTTTAAAAAAATTAAATTGTTTTTATGGTTCTTGTGATGACGAACATAAGAAAGATGATGAACGTGATTTTAGCAATAAAGATATGCGCAAGCATCTACAAATTATGAGAATTTGAAGAGGAGATCTCAAAGGATGAAAAAATGGTGAAGAGAGACAAAAAAGGGAAATATGTGACTCTAATAGCATTTTCAACCGGAGAAAACTCTTAGCTAATGTTAGGTACATGACATGTTTATACTATTATAATAAACCTATTCAAGTAGCAATGTCCCTTTACAAAAATAAATGAAATATTTTCTTTGAACTAGTGATAGGTTTCAATGTACTTATCTTGTACATTTTTCTAAATAGCTCTTATGTCTAAATGAGTTTAGGAATACCCATGCCATAGTCTTGTATAAAATAAGTGCATCTTGGAAGAAGTTCAATGAAGATTGTTCGAGCAGCAAGTTGCAGAGAAGACAATTGAAGAATAATAAAGTACAGAAATATCTCTAAGTCATATATCGTGAAGTCTAGAAAAATTATACCATGAACTAACAAGGCTATATTGAGAAGTGGAGGATGTCGTGAAGTCATCAATATCTTCAAGTCAAGGAAAGCTATATAGTGAAGTCTCATATAGCAAAGTCACATATAGTGAAGTTAATGTGCAATAACGTGAAGTGTTATATCGAGAAGTCACACTTTTTACAATATCCATATAGCATACTTGAACTATGTCGAGAAGTCAGATGACCAGGCAGCTCAGAGTTTGCGATATCCTTACACATTTGGTTCATTACAAGACAAAAGAAGGTACAACTTTCAGGAAAAGAAGAAACATATCCCTGTAGCACATTATACATGGAGGTGGTCCATGAACAGGTGTCAAGCCAACGGTAAAATTTGGAGAAAAAGAAATGGAAACACAACTCTAAAGATAAGGAGAAAAATCAAGATCATGGAGGACCTGCAAAAAGGCTGCATCGTGCCCCATGCAGTACGGGACCTTCAGCTATTGAATGGAGTGGGCACTACGTTTTGTAATTGTATTATTCGTAGTGTGCTCATTCCAAGTCTTTATTGTGTAAGAGATAGATGACTCAAAATGTAATATCTTTTCTCTCTCTCCGAGCCAAACTCAAGAACTTGTTCTTGAGAAGAAGCCAAGAAAAACACCATCGTTTTTCTTGGAACTGTAGTAACAATTTCTTTATATCTTATATAAAGTGAATTGATTAAATATTGTGTGTGTTGTGCCTTTCGTGTTTATGCTTTGCCACACACAATATACTTATCCTTGTTGAGTTGTGATACAAAAACAAGAAGAAGCGGTAATCTGCAAAAAGTATCCAACTAGTCATTCACCCTCGCCCTACCTAGTTCTTGAGAGTCTTGTGTCCCAACAGCTAAAATTCTAGGCGGCATGTCATATATATAATTATAGTGATTATGTAAAAAATAATTGCACTCCAATTGAACATTATTGTTAGGTAAAATTTTACCCAAGCTTATGATATTGGCTAAATTTGTTGAATCGCTAGTGACCTGTTAGAAAATTACACATCATTTGTTACCATATTGAAATAATATATTCTATTTATAACAACTTTAAATAATAATGGCATACGATTTTTAAAATATAACCAACCATTATAGCCAATCTCGTTGAATGATAATCCCTTGCAGGTTCAGCAAATTTTAGATAATCATTATTTTACATTATTTTAGCTAACAGTTTTAACCAACACCGTTAGAGATGCTCTAACTTATTTGGACTCAACAAGGTGATTGTGAAAATGACTATTTATGGAAAGGAAAACTCAACAAATAAGGTAGAGTATGAGGAATCTAAGGACGACCCCCGAAAAGATACGCTTCAGGAAGAGGAAATGCATGATCCGAAAACTTGATCGTTTTTGACATAGATTTTATGACTGTTGGGGAAATTTTAAAATAAGTAACTTATGATTTAAAATAAATAAGTGACTTGTAAGTAATAAATAGATAAATACTTATAAGTTATATAAGTGTTTGGATAATTTTACTTATAAGTAAAACTTTCTTTTACTTGAATGAACTAAAAAAATAATTTTTTAAATATAATTATCTTAATTCTTATTAAATTAGATTAGCATTTAAAAACATATATCTTAAAACTAAAGTTAATAAAAAAGCGAAAAATCAGAATAAGTTGAGAAAAAGTACGTCGTTACTAACATTCAACTTATCAGCTTATAAGTTGTAAATTCGACTTATCAAGGAGAAGAGTTTCAAAAAAAAGTTTTCTAAAAAGGAGCTTTCAAGATAGGGTATCTATCCAGAATTCAAATCATTGTACTAAGAGTACGTAAAACTCGAGTATAAACACATATTCCGACGAGTTTGGATGGCTACCAAAGAGTTGTAACGACCTTGTTCCCGAGATTCTCGTAGATTCAGTCCCGATCATCATCAAAACACTTTCCCGTATTTATTGGAAGCTCGGCTAGAATCAATTTGAAGAAGTCGAGAACGAACAATCAACAACGATATTCCAACAATTGCCTCCTACTTTTTTGTCAAAAATCCTCCTATAATAATAAGATTTGTTCGGATATTCATTTTCAAAGCTACTTATAACTTACAAGTCATAAAAACATATTAAAAGTGTTTGTCAAATTACATACTTTTTTCCAACTTATTTCCTATTATTTGATTTTTCTTTATTATTTTAATAATTTTAAATTTAGCATATATGTTTTTAAATATTTTCTAATTTAAAAGTCATGAGTTAAGATATATGTATTGAATAATTATTTTTCCAAATTTACTTTAGTAAAAACTTCAATGACTTACTTATCCAAATACTTAAGTAATTTATGGGTATTTATTCAGTTATCACTTATATGATATTTTTTTTTCTGTCGGGCACTTATATGACATTTATTCATTTTAAGGTATGAGTTAGTTTTTTCAAGGTACCTCATATGGGCACATAGTGATAAAAGCTTATTTCTTATCTCCCGAACAATTTTTATTCATGTTCATGCGCAAATTTATAAAAATAAGTATTACTTATTTTTATCAAAAAATAAAGCTCCATTAAAGCTGTATCTTTATCAAAAGCTTGTATTTGTACTGTTATGCTGTTGAATTCATTGTAGCTAATCATTCATTGATTAGAATGTAGCAAACTCAAGGTTTATATTAATAAAACGATATATTCCTCGACTTGTTTGTGTTTGTTTCGATTCCTTGAACTTAACGAAGAACTCAAAAAGAAATTGAAATAATTGCGAGTATTGTATTCAGCCACCCCTTCTACAATACTTTGGGACCTAACAACCCATCTACATCCCCTTTCTTCATCCACACAACACCTCTTCTCTTGTTTTTAATTTTCTTTCAATAAATATCGAGTTTTGTTCCAAAAAACTCGATAAATCATTTTGATTTCTTCACTTTAGTATTACATTTACTAAGGTTAAGAACTCGGATTTTATAATAGAATTCAGTTTTGGATTCAAAATCTCTGGTCTAACAACATATTAAAATTTGGTGTCATTCCGAGATCCTTTAATTTTGATTTTTTTTTGTTTAGTTCTGTTCGAGTTATTATTTGTGCGTTTGATTATCTCGCTTTGTGTGATGTGTGTTTGTGTTGAAAATGAATTTTACGGTGTATTGAGAGACTTGGATATCTCGCATCAACAAAACTTTCGGCAGGTCTATAGCTGGTGTCCGGCAGGTAGATAGTTGGGGTGCGTTTGAAACGATAGTGAAAATCGTATGTGCTCACCTCTCACAAAAAATAGTTGTTCAACATGAGGCCACTAAACTCATGGGGGTGTATTGCTTTGAGATTTTGTAGGATTTTTATTGATTCACAAAATCAGCAGGTATTCAATAAGGATTTTAAATAATCTTTTAAAATTTATAGGTATTCAAACCAGATTTCAAATAATCCTTATAAATCTGGGGGTATTCAATTGAGATTTAAAAAAATCTTCCAAAATCTTGGGGTATTCAGTTCGGATTCTGAAAAATCAAACAAAATCTCCAAATATTCAAATTTTAACAGATTTGAAAGAGTCATGGATTTTGAAATATTTGTTTGAGATTTTATATGCAAATTCATGAACATGAAACATGGTCTTGGCAGTAAACATTTTGATGGATATATAAATCATAACAAATTTTATCATAAAATCAAAAATTTTAAGTGAAAAAGATATGCTATGCACATATTTATACCATACATGTACATCTTCTTTTTTCATCGGTTGTCCCTGCTGCTCTCTAGAGGTTTGTCTTCTTCGAAAATTTCTTTTCTACATTATCTGTATACATGTGTATATTGGTAAGCTGTTTTGTTACATATCATAATATATTGTCAATTTTTATGAATCATAAAAACATTTAGCTCTATGGCTTGATTCGCAAAGTGCCAAAAAGAGAGCTGGTTATGATAATGGACAATAGACGAAAGTAATGCATTGTTAGAGCTTATGGTTGATGCAGCGAATTGAGGATAAGTGATATTAGTGGTATCCTTACTAAACAAATAGTGATTGACCGAATTCTTCCCCCGCTTAATTTAAAACTTAAGTGTAATAAGACTTATATCAATTATCAAAGTCGACTAAAATGGTTCAAAAATCGGTATCTCTCTTATACAACTCTTTTGAGTTTTAGTTCTGATTTTGGATATGACTCTATCTATAAAAGATTCACCGCTCAAAATGAAGTATGGGATGAGTACATAAAGGTAAATCCATGACTTTTTGCTATTATTCATGTAAACACATAAATATTTTATTTGATAGAATGTATTATGCTAACAAGGAAATAACAATGTTTTTTTGTGTCAGGCTCACCCAAAGGATGGCTACTTGACCTATGACACATTTGATGATTACGAGGACTTAAAAATTGTTGTTGGAAATGGAGTTGCAGTTGGGAAAAACTCCATTGGATTGGGTAGTTCTACTGAAGCAAGAACACTAGAAGCTGGTGAAGAGAGGGACTTGTGTATTGACGACTTGAATTTTGACGTTGATAGCGAGGGGTTTGTGCTTGAACAAAATGGCTCATCACCATTGGGTTCTCCTGAAGTTTTTGAGGTGCCCAAAAAAAACTCCCAACGAAAAGAGGTAGAGGCGAATACGAGGGAAGTTCTAACTCAAGTGGAAACTCTCTTAAAAGTGATATTTTAGTGCAACTTGCTAAACTTACGACAAATTTTGAAGGAGTTTATGGATTGTTGAAAAAAGGGAACAAGAAAGAACATATACCGCATGGGATGCTATTAAGGAGGTTCCAAATCTAGGTGAAGAAATCCGTTTAGAGGCGTTTAACTTGCTCGACATCAAAACAAATAAAGATGGTTTCTTGAAAATGACTCCTGAAGAACGAGCAAAATGGATACTTAGCATGACGAGCAAAAAATAAGAATTAGTGAATTTTCTGTGTTACAAGTGTTGAATAAATTTTCATGGATGTATATCCTACTAATAATACAGTAATATAGCTATTGGTTTCTATTAATTACATTTGGCTGTTTTGTAAGGTAAATCAAAGTGGTCGACTCTATAGACTTGAATTTCATTTTTTGTGATTTATTCTAGCCCACTACATTATCTATGTTAAAGTCTCATTACGCCTCTTTTGGTTCCTTTGCTCATTCCATCTCTACCAACTAACTGCTTCTGTTTGAATATCTTGTTAAATATTTTCTGTAGTTGCTGCCTACTTAATCCTCCTGCCATATTGATTGAACAATTGACCTTAAACTACCTATTGATTATATTGAATATTTTGTGTGGTTAATCCAAAGGGATGTAGAATATTACTGTGAACCCAATTCAAGAATTTTGTTCTGCATCCAATATGTAGAATATCGTTAAAGCTTCTTTCTGCGGCAACCTTTCCTGATCAGATGCCTGTGTTTCTTTTTTTGCTAATTGATCTTGGCCTGCATTCTGATTGTTAGTATCTTATGTTTTGATAAATTGCAGGAAATTTGTTTCAAGTCTCGGACCTGAGCGGACCAGCACTTTGGGATCCTTTCTGGATACAATAGGTAAACAGAAGATCAATATAACCACTTTTATTTACTTGCATTTGTAGTTTGCATAAAGCATTAATTCTACTTCTGTTTTTGAATAAAATTATAGAAAGAAGGGTCTACCTGGTACGTTTCACTAGTTTATACTTTTCTTAACATTGGTGCCTCCTTAGGTTATTAGAAAGCTATAGCTAGTAGACTGCTTTAGACCGGTAATACTCTGCGCTGGTAGATTTATAGTAAAGTTACAAACAAGCTCGGAAATATGGTATTTGAATGGGGGTATGGTGTGTGGGACTCTAGTGTGATTAAAATAGTGCAGTCTCGCACCTCCTAACGCTGTAGGGACGGTCATTTTTGCAGCTATTGTACTATTTCAATTATACCTTGGGATAGCTTTGTCCAATGAAAAGGCTAGCATTTTAATTCACTGCCTTGAGTGCCTTCTATTAAAAATATATAGTTTGCTTTCGTAATATAGAATTATTGTAACACGGATGAAACACCAGGTGCAGAGGTTCTATTCATCTTTCGAATTACAAGTCTACCGGTTTGATACTAGTTTTCCAAATATTATTAGCTGTCCTCTTTTCTTTAACTTTAAATTATATGACCTTACTTCACCCGTTTCGCATTGATTGATCTGATCTTTGTTTTGCTTTCACGCTGGTTTTATTTCATTATGATGCCAAATTTTCTCTTCTCTTTTCATGAAACCAGTGAGCTCTTTTCTGATACACATTGCATAAAGTTTCATTGTTTCATCCTCCTCTTATCCTTCATTCTCTAACATGGAGACAGATAAAATAATTTTGTACTAGCATGTACGGTAAATGCTCGCTTGGTAGTTATAAGTATGCAATAAACTAGAAGATTTGGAAGATGGAAATTAGAAGTCAGCACAAATTTAAAAGTATAAAATAATAAAGAATTAGTTTGTCTACGAGGAAATTACAAAGTAAAGAATAAGGCATCAGAATCGTGAATGTTTCATTTATAGGAACCTTGAACGCTTGCATTCTGCTGGGACAACATTGGTAAACCTCTATTTGCATATAATAGGATAGGATGTCAAAATTGTTGAAATTCTACAGCTAATCTGCTCAATACCACTATTCAGAGTAGTGTCACGGTACTCTTTGTACATGTTGTGATATTTTCTCTAGAGTAGTTATCTTACTTTTCACATAGTAATTGTGGATATGCATTGCCCCCTCTATAATCATCATTATACCAAGATTAATGCTAGGGAATGCGATTTTTCTTTTTTACATGTCTACCCTCTGCACTTGTTTCAGATTTTTTATATTTTTCATACTAACCTATATGATTTTATTTTTAATCTCTGTTTATTTGTAATCTTAATGCATATTTAAATATAATGGACAATGAAATAATGTTGGAAAACAAAATAGATGAAGAAGAAATTGATAATGAGTTTTGTGAAACAGTTTATTTTTATTGATAATGATCAATGCGATAATGACTGTGTTAAAAGAAAATTTAACTATGATGAATGAACCTATTAGTCGTTCTCTAACACGAAGACCAATATCTAGGATTGGGTACTGTTAGTTCCCAAAAATGCAACAACTGAATTATAGAAGGTGGGTTGAATGGAATTCAGTAATCTTTTTGAAATTTTCTTCAAACTGTTTATGAGCTGAATTACTTAATAGTGTTTGAATTGCAGTGATGCAGATATATATAAATATATATTCAAAACACAGTAATAAGTTGACACCAAGCTCTTAAAAAAACTTTTTGGTGGTTTGTTCTTCCACCAGAGATATATTTCTTAGAAAATCTGTGATACAAAAAAAAGATATTGTACACAGCTGCTCTCTAGTAAGAACTAGTATGATTTCCTATACAACTCTAATTTTCTGAACTTGAAATCACACGTTTTACTAGCTACTACTTGGTATATATATCACCAAGTTTACATGTGTAGACAAAAATAAATCTATCAGCTAGGTCTTCACATATTGCTTCATTTCTCTTGTCCAATGCAGTCCAAAGAGAATACATCATCTTTGAATATTTGTTTTGCATTAGAATGGAAATGCTTCATTTTCCTTGAAACCTTCAAGAGGCTGCCACATTCCTTTTGTATGACTTCNNTTTTCAATTGCTATCTTAAGATCATCCGTTGAAGCTTGATTAGGATTATCCGTTGATTCTTCATTATGGAGTCATCAGTTGAATCTTCATTATGGAGTCATCCATTGAATCTTTGTTAGATAGCCGTTGAAACTTTACACAGTCATCCGTTGAATGTTTGAGCTTTATCCGTTAAAGATGACTTCTTAGCAGTTGAAAACTCTTTCATTTACACAAAATTACAAGGCATTGAATATATACAATTAACCAACCTATCTTGTGTATCTTGCTAGTAGTCAACATGACTTATGAATTATCTTCATCTTCTAAACTTTCTCAGTTATACTATCATACAGAATGTGTTACAGACTTGTGAGAATAGTACAAGTTACTCATTTCAACGGATAATGTACAATACTTTATCGGTTGAGGCTACAAGTAAGACAACATATCTACCAAAGGTGTTTTGGTGACTTATCATCAAGACTACAACATATTCCTAACAATCTCCCCCAATTTATGTCTAATAGAATTATAGGCATAAATTAAGGTTGACTTGATGATAA
>PHNY01249602.1:29627-46445 GCA_003724115.2 Anethum foeniculum
AGCATCTCCTTTACTTTACCACCTCCCCATTCTTCCAGCTTGAGGCACACATTCGCCACTTTCTCTATTAACGATTTTCCTTCTGTTTGCCTCCAACAATCCTGCACCAGATTAGCACACTGGTCTTCTTTAACCTATAAATTTTCAAACTTAAATCAACGAGCTCTTGGAACGAATATTGTCCTATTTAATTCCAAGAACAGGGGCATATGGTCTGAGGTTGAGACCTCTAACACTTTAACTGTTGCATGTGGAAACAAACTTCTCCATTCCTGTGTTGCTAAAGCCTTATCCAGACGCTCCCTTATCCAAAACGAACCACCTCTTGACTTTTCCCACGTAAAATCACTCCCCACGCATCCTAGATCCTGTAACCCACAACCATTCACCACATCTTTAAATCCTTCCAACAATGCTCGTTTATGTCTTCTACCACCCTGTTTCTCATACTCATGCATCATGTCGTTAAAATCTCCTAGCATACGCCATGGGAGCTGCGACTCTTCAGCCAAACTTCTTATTATTTGCCAAGACTTCTTCCTTCTCTGCCTTTCCGGACATCCATAAAAACCTGTATAACCCCAGCGCCCTACCTGATCACAACAAATAATTATTTTAAGTATTATAAAAAATGTTTAAAAAATAATAAACAACGGTAAAAATAACAATATCATATCATTTATATTCATGATTACCTGTCTCATGCAAGTCGTTTCCTTGTAACTATTCAATAACATTATAACAGCAAGAAGAATATGTTAGATTATTCAAGTGTTTGAGATTTTTTCTTAAACGTAAGTTTTTTGCGTTGTTTCATTTTGGCTGCCGTATATTGCTTGCATTATTTTATTGTGACTGCCGTAATGTTTTTTCCGATATATGAGTGCTGCCGTAATTTCATTGCAGCAGTGGGTTAATATCCAAATTTAGCTCGGAAACGTGTCCTTTTAAAATAAGTATTTGTTCTAACAATTTTTTCGGATACGATAATGTATATTTAGAAACTACTTGTTTTTTATGTTTTTAGAAACTACTCGTCTTTTTACTGAGAAGTATTCTGAAAATTTCCGACCTTTTAAAAATAATTTAATTAATTCTTAAAATTTTTAACCATTTAAATTTTTTAAAATTCGATTAATCTTGTAGATTATCTGAAAATTGCATATTCTATTATAAATAAGACTAACATACTAAACAATTATCAAAATATTAGATACTAATCAATTAATTTTAAAATTTTTCTAAATATATTAAAACTAAAATCATACAATTGGCTGCAAAGAATTTTATACAATAGTATGTGCAATATTTTGTGAATGGGAAATGACGCACACACGTGTGTGAGACGAGCTTTATTATACGTTGGATAATTGGATAGAGGAGCAGTAGTAAGTACATCCTAAAGAAAGCTGTAAAATATAGCGGCTGGCGGTAGAGCTAGAGCACACCAGTGAGTCAGTAGAGCACACCAGTGAGTCAGTGACCAGTTCAGACCCACACGCTTTTGTTACATCCTCTTCTACAATTGTCTGCTGCTAGCTATTGCACTTTAGTACTGCCTCCCTCTGTTGAATTTTTTACGTATTTCGACATATCTGCCACCAGTCTTCTAAAAATCGTCGAGTCGGCCGAGCACTCGATTCGAGTACTCATTTTTAACCCCTCATCTGATCTGAGTTCCGAGTACTCAGATTCAAAAACGATTTTATAAAGAATCGGTCAAAACTTGGTTTGACTCCGAGTACTCGAATTCAAACCCGAATTTGACTTTCTCAATTTTTTATTATTTTAATTTTTTTTTGTAAAGTATTGACATTTATTAGAAATGTCATGTGGTTTATTATTAAATTTTATGTTTGATTATTACGTCAGAAATCATCAAACAAGCAATCCATATTTGAACTATATTATTTCGAGTGTGTAATTAAATTATTACTATTATATTAAATTATTTTACTTTTTATTAGTACTCCTATATGACTATATATGAGAGAAAAAATTAATAAAAAAATAGCACTCGATTAGTTATCCGAGTACTCATTCCGAGTACTCTCCGAGTTCCGAGTACTCATTTTTCTGGAACAAAATCGAGTCGAACCGATTTCCGATTTTTACGACCTTGTTTGTAAGTGATACTCCTAAGTTGTAACTAATATATTTAAAATTTTTATTTATTTAAAAAATATAGGAAGAAGTACTTATAATTGATATATTTAAATTTTTTTTATTTTATATAAAAATATAAAATATATTTCTATATTTCATACAAGAAATTACGTTTTAAAATATGTATAAAAGGATGTAGACTGGTCTAAATTTTTTTAGGATTGATGAAGTAATTTACAATGATTTCCTATACACATACGTGGCACTTAGAACTATAATTGTTCAAATTTAACAATAAACTTGTGTAATTAGTTCAATTTTAAATATTCTTATGTGTAATACTTGAGTTCATTAGTAAAATAAGCAAGATTCATGAGTATATTTTTGTTTGTTCGAATAAGTGAAGATTTTATTTTTAATAAATAATAATCAAACAAATTAATGAACTCAATAAAGTTTGAAATTTAAATTCAACAAAGTTTAGATAAATCACAATTCACAAATACCCAAATCGGGTCTTGGTCTGAATCGGGTCGGATCTCATACCATCCCATCCACTTGCTTCTAATCTAGCTGTCTTTAATACCATGGACCCCACTCATCTCCCTCTCTCTACTCTCCTCTTTTGTTTTCTTCATCAACCTTTTCTTCTTCAACAACTCTCCCTCATTTCCACCCCCTCCCCTCCCACATATACACACAACTCACTCAAATCACACACACTTTCTCACACACCCACATAAAATCTCCACGTATTCACTCAAAATCCTCACTTGGGTCAATCTCTAAGCCCTCAAAAATGCCACCTTGGTGGAACAAAAAAGCAAGCAAAACCAAAGAAGATCAGAAAAACAAGTACAGTAGCACCAATACTTTACTTCAAAGCTTGAGCAAAGATAAAAAAGATGCAATCTTTAAAGATTCCAAGCCAAGAAGCTTTGATGAAGTGTTAATTAACAAGGGGTCTCCAAGAATTAGCAAAGAAATCCATAAAAATGGAAGTGGGTCATCCGGGTTTTCGGGTTTTGATTCGGATCAAAAAGCCCATCCTTTGCCTAGACCTTGTAATTCTTCACTTGGGGTTGATCAAACTGGTGGATTAGGATCTGGGTCGGGTTCAGTTTCCAGTGTTAGCTCTTCTGGATCCTCTGATGATCATTCTCAGTTTGGGATTTTCAGGTTGGTTTTCTTGATTCTTGATTCTTGATTTTTTGTATGTATTTTTGTGTGTATGTATGTGTTTGTGGCTTTTTCTGCTTTTTGGTGCTGGGTTGACTTGTAAAAACTTGAACTTTTTGCTCAGAAAAGGGGGGATTTTTATTGTTTGTGTTTTGTTTTTGACATATGTGATTGACTTTTATGGTAATTTTGATTTTGTAAATGTATTAGCTTTTTTGTAGGACTTTTGGTTGCTGTTTTTGATGGATAGAACTATATGTCTATGTGTGTGTAGTAATCTCTGATTCAAAATGTAGAAGATTCTTATCTCTGTTGGTTCCTGATTAGGATCATATTTATCCCGATATTTCCCAATTGGCGAGTCCAATTCTGCTGTTGATCAATTTTAGGATTCCAGATTGACGGTAAAAAATGTGGTCAAAAATGTCACCTTTCCGGGGAAGATAGAGATTTTCATTTTTGATGTTTTATTTTTAACTTGAGTGATTGCCTTTTATGGCAATTTTGGTTTGAAAATGTATCAGCATAAGACTTTTGGTTGTTGGTGGTGGTGGATAGAATTCTGTGTGTGTGTGTGTAATTATCTCTGATTCAAAATGTAGAAGATTCTTATCTCTGTGTTCTTTTTGGTGGGTAAAATTCATTCTGAATTAAGACTTTTGGTGTGTTTTGTGCTTCCTATAGCATCTTACAACATACATGTGTTTGCTATTATAGATATTTAGTCAAAATCCTCATGAGTATTATATTTATCTCGATATTTCCCAATTGGTGAGTCCAATTTTGCTGTTGATCGATTTTAGGATTCCAGATTGATGGTCAAAAATGTCAATTTTCCGAGGATGATATGGAAATAACTGAGAGATGGTATTTTTTAGCATTGCAAAAATGTAGATTTTGATCACTTGATGAAAAACTTATTATGTAGGCCATGAAGTTTATTCACAACGGTATTGAGGTGCTTGTATATTCGCTGACTGGTTTCTGGAAAACAATAATGTACACTATGAAAAAACTTGGAATTCGAGTCATATTTACTGATAACATGAAAAGAAATTAAATTTTTTTTTTTCTTTTCTTTATTTTCCACTACATGACCTAAATTATTACTTTTCGTTGTATACCTTACAGCCGAGGGCATGATGATACCAAGTTCCTTCAACCACCAAGAAGCCCAGGTCCAGGATCTAGAGTGGCAACCACCACTTCGTCACCCCGTCATCCTCGATTTTCTGGTACAAGTCTGGATACACCTGAAAAGTTGGAAGATGGAAAGATTGAATGTCATCCTCTGCCCCTTCCGCCAGGATCTCCTACTAGCCCTTCTACCTTGCCTAAATTAAGAACTTCTGCGACGGTAGATCATCCACCATGTCAGTTGTCGAAGTGGAAAAAAGGAAAGCTACTAGGAAGAGGCACTTTTGGCCATGTGTACCTTGGATTTAACAGGTAACCGGACTTCACAATGCATTTTTTTTTGCTGTAAGAAAGAATGTGACTGTTAGAGTATTTAGTGGGGTATGTTAGATTTACATTTATTAGCAATTTGGATGTTCTTTAGTTGTTTAGCTTTAACTGAATCAGATGTTTATAGTATATTTTACTGATGCCGTGTGTCAAAATTGACAGTGAGAGTGGGCAGATGTGTGCAATAAAAGAAGTAAGGTTGGTTATAGATGACCAAACTTCGAAAGAATGTCTCAAGCAGTTGAACCAGGTAACCTTCCCTTGTATTGCTACTTTGGTTTTTCATTTCACTGTACTTCAGGTTGAAATATAATATGTTTATAGTGGCTACTCACTTGAGTGCATGGAGTTCTAACAATTTATATTCTTGTGAGCAGGAGATCGCATTGCTTAGTAAGCTGTCGCAACGTAACATTGTTCAATACCTTGGAAGTGAACTGGTATAGTGATATAATGTTCAATTTCTACTTATTTTTTTGATCTTTCTAAAAATTTATGTTTAAACCTTCTTATCCAGAAATTTAGCCTCAAATTTAATATGCATAGTTATGCATTAAGTAATGTATACTTATAAATAGTAACCTTAAACCTGATTTACTTAATTGTGTCCATATGAATAATCTCTTGTTAATTCTCAGCACTCATTATAACTCACTACACCTTTTAGGGTGAAGAAACACTGTCTGTTTACTTAGAATATGTTTCTGGTGGTTCTATACATAAATTACTTCAAGAGTATGGTGCGTTTGGGGAGCCGGTTATACAAAATTACACTAGGCAAATTCTTTCCGGCCTTGCCTACTTACATGGAAGAAATACAGTACACAGGTAATTGCTGTCACGGTGTTACGTTGACATTTTAGTATAGTTTATTTATTTCAAATTAAAGTTGACTGAAAGTTTTGTACGGTTTTACAGGGATATTAAAGGTGCAAACATATTGGTAGATCCCAATGGAGAAATCAAGCTCGCAGACTTCGGCATGGCAAAACATGTATGCTTATTTTATCCATCTGACCAAAATAAATATTTTCTACTAAATTGTGAATGAAAAGGAATTCCAGAGGTTTAGATATAGATTGGAAACTAGTTAATAATAAGTTTATGATAAGAAACAGTGTGGAACAAAAAGAGGTTGCTGTCAATTCAGATTCTTCCTTAACTTGATTTATGGTTAATCCCTTAACATTCCCTCTTTCCGACAACCAAAAATTCTTAAAAGGACCAGTAAATCTGCTAAAATATAATTTTCTGATGCTATTGAAGAAATTTGAGAAAAAAGTTACTTATACATGTCTGATGAAAGAAGGCATCTGAATTCTTATGTTGCGTTTTAAACTCAGATCACGAATTGTACTTCAATGCTCTCCTTCAAAGGAAGTCCATACTGGATGGCACCTGAGGTATCTTACTTTCTCTCTTCTATAAAGCTATGCCTACGAAGTCACTTTTATCCTCTCTTTTTTAAAAACTTTACACTTGGCCTTGTATCTATCTAAAACATTTCTTCTGATTGGATGCTCGTGTTAATGTCTGATTTCAGGTTGTTATGAACTCAAATGGATATAACCTTGCGGTTGACATATGGAGCTTAGGTTGTACAATTCTTGAAATGGCTACATCGAAACCACCCTGGGGCCAATATGAGGGGGTAAGTTATATGTGATTTTATGGTTATGTCTGATCAAAATTTATTTTCAGATTGACATTGTGGCATCTGGGACTAAATCTTTCCTTATGCTTGATGTTGTGTAGGTGGCGGCTATATTTAAGATTGGAAATAGCAAAGAGATTCCTGAAATTCCTATTCATCTATCTGCTGAGGCTAAAAATTTTATAAGACAATGTTTGCAACGAGACCCAGCTGCCCGACCTTCTGCCTCCCAACTATTAGATCACCCTTTTGTCAGAGACCAAGCTACTACAAGAGTTGCCAATGTAAACATAACGAAGGAAGCGTTCCCCCACACTTTCGACGGGAGCCGCACACCGGTAAATCTCTTAGAGCCCTGTATACTTATTCAGCCTTGTTACAAAGCCAATTTAAAGTTTTAATCCCGACAGCAGCTTATGATATAGAGAAAATGTCTTGATTTCATATAATTTAATTAAAATCTGCGTTAGTGGCATGAGGATTCTAAACTGATTCAACGTGAACTGCATAAATGTCACTAATTTTTTTATGTCACTAATAAAATTTATAGTATCCAAATCTTGGCTACTTGAAACGTCATTCTTCAGCTTTGGATTCTTATATAAGGCACGGGTGAGCTTTATAAAATGAAAAACGAATTAAAAGATTTACAGAAAAAAAATCACAATGTGGTAAAGGGAATGTCCGCATTATAAGACCTTAGCATCAAGTACATCAAATGTTTGCTGCTACAAGTATATTTATTACTGGCCATCAGATGAGTGGGTTTAATGTGTCGAGTAACACTACATAATACCATTTGGGTGGCTTACAATGATTCACTTTTGTGCCCATTTTATATGTACTCGTGTATTATTTTGTGAATTGATTGATTTTTCTTGCAACTGTATACCGTGATTATATGTTAGAGATGCTATGCACTTGCCTAAAGTTTGTAATTTGCAGAAGCCATCGCTAGGTTGCTGTCAATCTTAATTGTTCAAATTAGAAAATGCTGGATAATGGTGTTAATTGTGCTAACCCTTCTTTGGTTGTTAGGAGATGTGGATAGTTAATACCTTAGATGTTCTTAATTATTTTTTTAATTGTGTCTTTATGGTCAATATGCTGCTAATTTTGTGTTATGTTTTACCTTGTACCAGACTGCACAAGAGATGCGATCTAATAGAACAAATATCAGCCCTTTTGATGGAGATCATCTCCGTGCAACAAAATCTTCTTTCGATGTAGATCATCTCCGTGCAACAAAATCAGGTTTCACAGCATCAAGAGATTTGATCATCCCAAGGTTAGCCTCACAAGATCCCCATACCACTTGAGCTCTATTCTTATTATTTTCTCATGCTAAGTATTTAGTCCATCACATCAAGTAACAGGTTCTCTTTTCTCCTTCACAGAAATAATGCGAGAACAATCATATCTTTGCCAGTATCTCCTACTTCAAGCCCCTTGCGACAGTATGGACCTGCATATCAGAGTTGCTATTTATCCCCTCCACACCCATCGTTTGCCATGGCAGGGCAGAGCAGTTACAATTCTAATGAATTTTCTATGCGATCCAACACAAAAAACTTACTCGATCCATGGTTTGAAATCCCCCAATACAGGTCCCAAACACCACCTAACAGATCTCCAAGAAGAGGACCTATGTGAGTACGAGATGAAAAACTGACGCTCCAATATAGGTTTCTGACTGGCTAAGTGGTATCACACCTTACATAGTCTTTGTAAGTATCTGCTATTCCTTTTACTCTCCAGTGAGCCGTCAGTTGATTCTAACGCCTAATAGGACTCTGGATGTGAAATAGAGGTTTTTCTTGTGACGCCCAGTATCTATACTGAATGTCTGTCTCTCCCTTTTAACAAGGGAATGTAAATGCAAGTTCGATAGGATGATCTTTACATTTGTATTCGAACATACAGAAATTTGTCCCCGGAACACATGGACAATGAAGAGGAAGCTAGGTAGGGAAAAGAGTTTGTGATTTGCCAAATCTTGCCGATTCGAATTATCTTTCTAAAGTTTTTTTTCTTCTTATTTATGCATAGTTAAGAATCAAGAAGTGCTGATAGAATATAGATAATGCAGTAAATATATATACTTTGGAGTACCCTTGCGATCGGCTGGTCTAAATCACAGTTACAAAAATTCAAAGCCGAGAACAAATCCAATTCTAACCGCAAATGATATCGAAAGCCTTCTAAATACGATCCTACAGACGGCATCAAATGTTTTTTTCTTCTGGATTCTTGGATCGATAAATTTTACAGTTTTGTACCCTTCATTTTCTAACTCGCAAAAATTGTGTAATGCAGACAACCAAACAAACAAAATTCAAGCCAACTATGTTTTGACAAGACAATAATATTATTAGGGTCAAGAGTCAATACTACTCCCTCCAGTCTCACTTGATTCTTAACGTTTGAAACGGAATGTTCGGTACGTATTTTAAGGCTCTTATTTAGTATAGTTGTGAAAATTTTTTAAGAATTTTTTTTTCTTCTAAATAAAAATTAGTTGTCTAAACTTTTATTCAAAAAAAAAATTTTAAAAATAAGTTACATAACTATAGTAGATAAAAATTTTAAAATGCGTGCGGAACCTTGTTTTAAATGTTAAGAACGGACGGAGAGAGTATAATTTAATTTTATAGTGACGATAAATTAACCTTGAAAATTAAAATAATCAAATGTGGTAATGTAGTAATAATTAAACGTCTCTGCTAGGTTAGGATAGGCTGGAACATAATAAAATATAAGGCATGACAGTTACGTAAACAGTGCGATCCATCTTCTCCCTGTAATATATTATATATATTCAATTTCAGTCCGGCAGCGCCACGTTGGACCACCGCAAAGATTCACTTTCAGACCACCTGTACTTCTTTTCATCTCTCTCAACACAGAATCTCATATAGATCAATATATTCATAGTTTTCGTAAACTTCAGGTACCACCCCTGCCCTACTATATTATATTCCATGTTCGTTTATGTTCCAATACAAACTATCTTACGTTCGAATCATTAAACTAGTTAAAATTTTATGTTGCAGTTCGAATCATTAAACAAGTTAAAATTTTATGTTGAAGATTAATATTCAGATACGTACGTGTTTGTTAAAATACAAACTAATTTTAGAATCTAGATTGAATACGCCCATGTTAGTCGGTAAACTATAAAATTGTACGTGTGTTGGTATTACAATTTGCAAAATGTGACTAGTGATTTGTCTTAATGTATTAGGTGTTTTGCAATCAGGGTTGTAAAGATTTTAGGATTAAATGGTATGTAATTTATATGCTACATGACCCTATGTGTATAAATTGGGTTTGAGTATATAGATTGTCATATATAAGATTTTTAGATGAGTTCTTATACTTGCAGATTGCTCTGCTGTATTTAACTTCAGATGCTTGAATTGAACTTGTTAGCCCCCATATTTTGCGATGAAGACACTTGGCAATAAAGAGTTGGATGTGGAAAATGGAAAGTTTGATATCGAAAGAGAAAAGTTGATGCCAAGTACTAGACCAGTTCAAAAAAACAACCAGGCATTGTTATCTGGTTTATCGTATTGCCTTTCATCATGTAGCATGATACTGGTTAACAAGTATGTTCTCTCCAGCTATGATTTCAATGCTGGAATAACTTTGATGCTCTACCAGGTTATCTCTTTATTTCTGATGTGCTCAAATGTGTTTATAACTTCTGTGTATCATAAATACTCTGTGTGCTTAAAAAAATGTTTTACGTGTCTGCAGAACTTTATTTCGGTTTTTATTGTGTCTATGCTGAGTACTCTTGGTGTAATATCGACAGAGGCATTGACATGGAAACTGATCAAGGCGTGGTTACCTGTTAATGTAATTTTTGTTGGAATGCTAATCACCAGCATGTTCAGGTATGAATTTCTTCCTATTTTTTTGTACATATCAATGTTAATTTACTTAAATCAGTTTTTTCCTTCTTTAAATCTTGATATTACAGGTGTTTGTTTAGATAAGTCTTTCATATCAAACATACTAAAATTTAGCATAGTCTGAGTTCTTTGCAATCCATATGCTCAGTAAATTATTTTGTAAAGGCCATCTAACGCTTGAAGAGTTATTTAAATGACGAAGAGATTATAAGGGTCATTGGTTCAAATTCTATTCGAGTTATTTCTAGAACAAATTCTCATCCACTGGGTGTACATCGTTACTTGACTCTTTCTCCTTTAGAGCAGAGGTAAGATTGGCTTACATCTTGCTTTCCCCAGACCTGCTCTATGAGCGTTATACACTGTATATGTTTGGTTTCGTTATTTTGCGCTTAAAGAATTCATGGCAACTTGGGTTAAACTAGTAGTCCAGTATACCTATAGACTTTCTTGTCGGGCTTATTGTCTTAGTCTCTTGGAATTTTTCTTAAAGTTGTATATTATGCAGTCTAAGGTTCATCAATGTTGCGATGGTCACAGTTCTGAAGAATGTCACTAACATGATAACAGCAGTTGGTGAAATGTATATATTCAGTAAGCATCATGACAACAGAGTTTGGGTTGCACTATTTCTAATGGTACGTTAAGTGGCTAGATTACTATCTCGTGCACAAACATTTAAGCAAAATATTTCAAGATTACTCTGATCTCTTTAAGGGTTAAAGATAGTACAGGAATTTATACATAGTTCTGTCCAACCTTACTGCTCAGAGTCAACATTGTTTTAATTCCATATCATAACTCTAAAAGAAAGTTGTGCTATGTTTAACGGTCAAGTTATCTTGTGAATGATTAACTAGTCACATTCTCAAGTCTCTGAAATAGCCACTTCTATATATAAAGCTAAGGCTGTATTTATCTGATTCTTCCTACATCCAGTATTATGTGCCTTGTGTACTGCATATGACCTTTCCCTTAATTGATTATAATGATTGTCTGGTGAAAGGAGATGCTCACCTCTTGTTTCTGGCACATTCAGTGACTGAAAAGTACTTTCAGAATTTCAAAAATTACCCCATAGATAGTGTTTCTGTATTCTATGAACGGTGTTGTTTCTAAAGGAATTTAGAAAAATGATCTGTAGTGTCTGTTCTATTGAGGGGGATTTTTTATGCTCCTCTACTTTTATGATAGTGAAAATTCAATGTCTGGGCTTCTAGCTGTTCAATATATGGAGCTTTACAAGGAATTATATAGTGGCATTTGGTCATTGGCTATTTAATGTTTTATGTGGAGTCTATATATGGAGCAGTAAACATTTAGCGGTCAAGTAATATGGATTCTTGCGAAGCTATTTAGAATGTTGACTTGATTACTCTACAACTAAACTTATCAGATGTCTGATGCTTTGATAAAACCGGCCAGATTAATATTACTTTAGAATGGATGGTGCTTTATATTGTCCTGGTTATTTAACAGCTATTTGTGCCATATTTAGTCAAAGCTTAAACTTGTTCTATTCACTTTGCAGATCATTTCAGCAATCTCAGGCGGTTTTACTGATTTATCTTTTCATGCTGTTGGCTATACATGGCAGATTATCAACTGTTTCCTGACAGCATCATATTCTGTAGGTGGTTCATTTATGTCTTACTATGACGTTTGGTCTCAGTTCTATCTAACTTGTGCAAAGTCTATGACATTTTTTCTTTTTCCTCAAACACGGTCTATGGTGTTTGGTCTCAGTTCTCATATGTGCTATAACATAATATGGTGTCATAAAATGATATATTAGGAATAGCAACCGTTTTGTAGTATGAAATTTAAAATGTAAAAGAAGCACATCTTTAGCAACTAAAGTGAAGGTTGAAATAGGACAAGATGCTGTCTAGAATGGTTAATAAATAGATAATAGCTACAATCATATGCAATTCTTTTTTATTAAAAAACCCTCTAATATGTTCCAGAATATGCACGACGTAAGACCTAGAATGTATCTGATAGACACAAAAAGAGCTTTTGCACACCATTTAAAGCTAATCAAATACTCTGCTCATATTTCTTTTCAAATATTTGCTTTTCACATCAATACTTTGACTTCAGTTTATAAATTGTGAATTTTGTTTGTGTCCTTTTCGAATGGTTGTGGTGCAGTTAACATTGCGGAGGGTCATGGAAACAGCAAAGCTAGTCACAAAATCGGGAAACCTGAATGAATTTTCGATGGTCTTGCTAAATAACACTCTCTCTTTACCCCTAGGGTTGGTGCTTATATATGCGTTCAATGAGGTGGAGTATCTCACTACGACGTGAGTTGTGTTTTATAGCAACCTATAACACTATTCATAAGTTGCGACTGCATGAATTAAGACTACTATAAGTAGGACTTTTGAGAGCATAACATATTTTCTTTCGGTACTATAATCGGTAAATATCCATACAGCCTTCATTGTACTATATAGTAATTTAGCATGCAAAAGGTTTTTAAGATCAAAGTCATCCAACTCATGTGTGGATGCCCCTTGTTCTAGTCAGATACATATATAACATCTGTTACATTTATTTGTCAACCCAAACTTATTCTTAAATTCGAGTAAAAACATCATAAATCTGCTACTCACAACTAACAATTTCAAAACATCCATGCTCATTTCCAAATCTCTGAGTTGTGTATATCTATATATGAGAGAGCATTTGTTGATATAGAATAAACTGTTCTTAAATACCTCCTAAAGAAATTTTCTTGTATTCAACTTTATTATGCATACTATGGTTTTAATAATTAGAGTGTGAGATCTCTTATATATAAGGAATATAGCATATCTAGAGTCCCACTTGCACCTTAACTTTACCCAAACCTCTAGATATTCTTCCAGTAAGCAAGGTCTTGAGTTTTACTAATTTTCCATAATCCATATTATCCTCTGCGTGATTGTAATACTTACTAGTGGCTTTGTATGTTTGGGATCTTTTGGTTTGATTTATAGGATTAAATCATATTTGTACTGACATTTGTTTTTCATTTCCAGCCTCTTGGTTCTAATATATGTGACTGTCATTTGCAGTCATATGGTTATCTTATGCTTAGTCTCTCTCGAAAAGTACTTTGGAAATTTCTTTTTTCTCCTGGAACTTACATTTTTTTGTGATGAACGTCAGGCCGCTTCTGAGGCAACCCACCTTCTGGTTGGTGATGACTTTGAGTGGATTATTGGGATTAGCCATCAGCTTTACTTCTATGTGGTTTCTTCATCAAACAAGTGCTACTACCTACAGGTTAGATGATTTGATTTATTAATATAGGAATTGCTTATTACTATTTCTGACACAGTAACACCCAACTGTTTCAGGCCATCTTAACTTGGCTAATTAGACTTGCAATTTTTATTTTATTATCTGGAGAGAGATCACAACTTATTCCATGCTGAAGTTATGACCAAAATTACTATTATGAAGTCTTAATCTGCTCATTTTTTAAATCTCATTTAAATTCGGTGGTTTCAGAGTAAAAATTATAAAGGAGGCAAATATTTAGCCTACACTGTTAATGAAAAGAAAACGAGAAAAAAGCAGTTTAAGTTTGTACTGCAACTCGTCAAAAATGTTATTTGATGTAATTAGACGTCCTCTTAAGTCATACACGTCTTTTCTTCTCTGGAAAAAAGGAGCGTAAAACTTAAAAAGATTAGTAAGGAAATTACTTTATCTTGTTGTTTATCTTATTCTTGTAACCATAGCAGTCAGGTACTTACTTTTACTTGAAAGATGACCTCCGCCAACTTTACAAAATCAAAATTCTGGTTATAAAGACAGAGATTCAAATGCTAAACCAAGCTGTCAATAGATGGTTTTCAAGCTTATCACTTTAAACATTTAAATATGTAGAAAAATTCTACCGAATTAGGAGATTCCAAAGACAGGTAGAATCAATGTGTTCCATATCAACCATGAATCTCTTTTAAAAAGATAGGGTCTTCTTGCCTTGCTTCTAAGGATGTATAGGTTCCTCTGGCGTGTACTTTATTTCATATTATAAAATTGGATTGCAGATCTGCCACTCTGCTTGTTTTTGGAATTGTTTTGTTTTCAGTTCTTACAGACTGTGAGGATTTCCGTGATTAACATGCTTGTACCTTCTATACAATTTTCTTTTAAACATTTTAACATTTTCTATCTACAAGAATGTTATGCGACCATGCTAACCAAGTATATATCTATGACAAGTTCATTCTGGTTTTCTTGAGTTGTGATGCAGAAGAACTTATCCTAGGATATGGTATAAATGTTAAAAACATGTCAAGTCACCTTAAACTAAGCCAATTGAAAATTTAAGGAAGTGCTTCTGTTCTGCATTTGATGCGCAAAATCATTTTCAATAAATTCTTGATAGATGTTTAAAATGGATTATGAAAACAGTTAAGAGAAAAGATATCTCAGACTTAATTCCTCAGGCTTAATATATATAGATACATCATTGTAATCAAAATGATCTTTTGCATTCTGCAGTCTTGTGGGGTCACTGAACAAGATTCCTCTTTCGGTCGCTGGCATTTTTCTTTTCAAAGTCCCAACCAGTCTGGAAAATTCTGCGAGCATTTTGATTGGTTAGTTTGACTTTACAGACCGACGTTTTACAAGCTAAAATTTTACGTCTAAGTTCACTAACTATAAACCTGAATTGTGATATGAAGGCCTAGTTGCTGGAGTGTTCTTTGCAAGGGCCAAGGTGCGTGAGACATCACAATCTTGACAACTTAGTTGCTGCTGAAATTTTAACACTGGCCGGCCTTAACTAAGATAAATGGACTCGATTATCTGGCTTTGTGTCACCAGTCATAAACAACGAAATGAAGCAAAAGAACGATGAATTTTCACAGAAGTTTGGAGATGTCTTCTTGCAGGATTTTGCCATTTTCGTAGTTGCTATGTATATGATTGTGTTCTTAACATAGAAAAGACTGGTGTCAAGAGATTTTATGTAAAGAGACATCAGACATTTAACCACTCAAGCTACAACTGGTTTCTCTTTCTTTAAATTTGAGTTTAAAAAAAAAAAAAAAACACAAACTCCAGGAGTCTAACTCTTGAGTAGTTCAGTGATGCAGGACAGTAAATAAAACAATAGCAATTGCAAAGATTATACGAATTCCCAAGAACAATGAATAATATTATTCTCAAGAAAAAGGTGTATAATCAAGCGTACCAATAAAAATCCATACATCAGGTATATATATACCTGTAATAAATAAAACCCTACCGGGTAAAGCCCAAAACAAACGGGCTATTATTAAAACCGGAAATAATAAAAACAATAATAAAACAAATCACTATTAAAATGTCTGATGTCTGATAAATAAAATAAACCGATCCTTATCAACTCTCCCCCGCTACGAAAAGTTCGGCTCTGTCGAACTAAACTCCGTGTAGCGCTGAAAAAGATCAGGAGCAAGCCTCTGAAACTCTGAAGCACTGATCCAAGTGCGCTCATCCTCNNNGGGTCGGCACATACCTCTCATCAAGAACATCAACAGGCACATCAACTGTCTGCTGTGAAGAAACATAAGGGGGTGCAGGAGGCACAAGTACTAGTGGGGTAGACATAGGATCAATGGAGCTCGAAGGAGCTGGTGTAGAAGTAGATGGCAAATGAGAAGAAACAACAGGTGAAGAAAGTGAAGACGAAGGATAAATATCAGCTGGTCCATGAAAAGGAGTAAGATCTTCTACATTACACACAGGGCCAATCGCCATACTACTAGGAAGATCTAATTCATAAGCATTAGTACCAACTCTCTTACGAATCCGAAATGGACCCATCCTCTTAGCATGCACTTTCTTCCAAGCACCAGGAGGTAACCTCTCAGTGCGGTGTAGCAACATAACCTGATCACCCTCATTATACTCCTGAAACCTGCGATGAACATCTGCAGCAGACTTATAATTTTCATTGCTTAAATTAATTTTCTGACGTATCTCAGCATGCAACTCATGAATGTGACGTGCAAAAGACTCCGCAGACTCACTAGACCTATATGCAGGTGGAAGTGGAACCAAATCAACAAGTTTCCTAGGCTGTCGGCCAATATAGGCCTCAAAAGGACTGACACATGTAGACCTATTAACATATTTGTTATAGGCAAACTCGGCTGTAGGTAAAACCCTATCCCAAGTGGACACATGCTCTCCTACAAGACACCTAATCAAATCACTTAGACTCCTATTAACGACCTCCAAAGAGTCCTCCAGACAACTTCCAAAGAGTCCTCCAGAAGTAGCTCACGAACTTCACATCTCTGTCAGAAACTATGGTCAAGGGAACACCATGTATCCTAACGACCTCACGAAAGAAAATAGAGGCAATATGGGGAGCATTATTGTCACGCCCCCGGTCCTGGGAAACCCGAATTGGGCCCGGCTCCGGGGCACGTCAAATCCAAAACCTTTCGTCCTTGTATATATGCTCACAAGGATTTAAATTTAATATTAGTAATA
>PHNY01249644.1:0-19119 GCA_003724115.2 Anethum foeniculum
TATATATATAATCTTGGTCTTTGTCCTTTTCATGCACAGTCTTACCGAGAAAATCGTTTCATTCATAAATATTCTTTCTTCTTCAATAATAAGAAATCGGTAAGAGTCCACTCCCTAAAAAATGGATCTCTTTATGCTTTTTTATTAATAATTAGTATGAATGATTTCAAGCTGATTCATTGACAATGATAAGAACTCTATCAGCTTGAATAAAATCTACAAGTCATTTCTTACCAGCATAAAGTTCTCACCGAGTTTAGGAAAACGGTTGGGTTATAGGTCATACCAGACACTGACGTTCATATGTTTTTGCCATCATATTAGCTACTAGATATAGTTTCCTGGGTAAAAAATAATGTTTGTGTCCTCAACTATATTAATTTCAATTTTTTTTAGTTACATGAAGTAATTCTCTTCTTTTTCAGTTAAAAGAAAAATCATACGAGAACTTTGGATTGGCAAGTTCTGAAGGATCTTTGAAAGATATGCCTCAAGTGGTTTTGGATGAACAGAAACAGTTTCCTGAATCTGAAGCTGATAGTAATGGGAAAATTGAGTTCACAGATCCACCTGTTGAGTATGAACAACCACTTGAGGAAAGAATTCCCAAGGAAGAGCCTGTTCAATCGCAGCCTCTTTTGGAGGAAAGTGCTTTTAAACAAACTGTTATTGCTATTGATATCCTCCCTGAATCAAACGTAGAAGGAGAAGATGGATGGCAACCAGTTCAAAGACCAAGATCAGGTCGATCGTATGGACGGCGACTAAGGCAGCGGAGAGCGGCTATGAGCAAGGTTTACCCTTATCAGAAGAAAGATGTGAATTCTGAACCAGAATACTTAAGAACAAGGAGTACTTATCAAGATAGTAAGCATCAGATGCTAAAGAAACGAATTTTGTCTCCTGGAAGTTATGTTGAGTATCACTCACCAAAGAGTCCCTTCCAGGGTAATAAATTTGGTCGGAGAACTGTGAAAGCTGTAACATACAGAGTGAAGTCTGTTTCATCTACCAAGGATTCTACAATCGACAACTCGAAAATTAGCGAGAATGAAGCTGTTTCCAGACCTGTTTCCGCAGAAAGAGATGCTGGCCTAGTATCAATAAGAAGCTCAATAGTTAGCCTTGGAAAATCACCTTCTTACAAGGAAGTAGCACTGGCTCCACCAGGTACTATTTCAATGCTGCAAGTCCGGGCGTCCCAGGATGACTTTCCTGATAAAAAGGAACTCATGGTGAGAGATGAAGAAACCAGTGGAGCAGGAGATAAGATTTTTAACGCAGCTGTTGATTTAATTGATCACTTTAAAATTGAGACTATAACTGTTGTCAAACCAGAAGAAACATATTCAACTGCCAAGGACGATGATAAACAACCTGACGTAATTCCTTCTAATGTGGAAATGACTCAGTCCAGCACAGAGAATATTCAAGGTACATCTAGCATTTTTGAAGGTAAAGATCCTTCATACTCCACTTTACAAGAAGAAAAGGATTCAAATGAAAACCCTTCAGTTCCATGTTTTATTGATACTCAAGAAGTCCCCAACAAAAAGTTGTCTGCATCAGCAGCTCCATTTAATCCTTCACCAACTGCTACACGTGGACCTCCTTTGCCCTTAAATATGGTTCTTCCTCCAGGTCCTGGTGCTGTTCCAGCTGTTGCTCCATGGCCGATAAATATGCCTCTTCATCAAGGGCCAACTGTTAATCCATCGTGCTCAACCCCTCACCACCCATACCCATCACCTCCGCCAACGCCAAACATGATACACTCTTTGCAATTTGTCTACCCTCCTCCATATACTCATTCTCAACCATTACCAACCAGTACTTTTCCTGTAACTAGCAGCCCGTTTCATCCCAATCATTTTGCGTGGCAACGCAATGTGAGCCCTAACACACCAGAGTACATACAAGGCCCAATTTGGTCTGGCTGCCAGCCAATGGAGCTCTCTGTACCAGCACCTGTTGTGGAGCCTATTGCCGAACCCTATTCGGAATCAAATGGAGCATCTGATAGTGTTGTTATCTCTAGCAGTGTGAATTTGTCAGATAATATTGATATTAAGAACCAAACTCAAGAATCAGATGTTAGGGAGAACCCGAACGACGGAATACAGTCAGAAATTGTTCAAGGAGTTCTAAAACCAGATTTACATGGTGTTCCGTTTCCAGAGTATTTAATGGATGACAGTATCAATGCATATAGATATGCTGGAAGCAGTGGTGAAAATTGTGTGCAAGGTAACGCTCACAGAATTGGCAATGAGAAAACCTTTAACATTTTGATAAGGGGAAGAAAAAACCGGAAACAGACTCCGCGAATGCCAATAGGTTTACTTAACCGCCCTTATAATTCCCAGTCCTTTAAGGTCATTTATAGCAGAGTGATTAAAGAGACTGGAGCTCCCAAGTCTACCTGCTTTTCGTCAGATAATATAAGTACTCCATGTGCAACATAAGATTATTTTATAAGCATGCAGGATGATCAGAAGGTAGAAGATAATCTTTTGTTATACAGTATACACAAAGAAGCTGGATTTCTTGATGTGGAGCTTGGTGAAATTTTGACCCTTCTTTTTTACTGTTTTAAGGTGACTTCCTTGGATTAATTTCTTTGATCAATTTCCTTTTAATTTGTTTCTAGCTAATTAAACTTCTTAACTGCTACAAACTGTAAAGGCCTAGCTCAGATTACCATCTTCCTGAATAAACTTAATGGATTTAAATACACTTCTTGAACATTGTTTTTGCATGTTTAGTTATTCCCAAACTTTTTCTTTTAAGTAAATTGGAAGTTGTAATCGGATGCTGGACTGATTTTGATTAGATTATTCTTGATTTAGATTCGTTGAAAGTTGATGCTTGCTGAGTCGTGCTATATGTAGAACTCTTGCTTCTTTACATTTTCGTTAGCTGATTTAGCAGGAACTAATTGGTAATCTGCTTGTTGATATGCAGGCCTACTACAGGAAGTTTTTGTCAGGGGATATTGAGAGGTGTCTTTTCGGCAACTAAACAATTCAGTTAGACAGTTCTGTCTTTTCTTCTTTTTTTGGTTCACAACAGTAGAGGACTGACATGTAGTTTCTGATATCTTATAGCATAGACTTAAAAGTTGAATTTGATTTAATTGTATATTCGACATTTCAAAATTATTTTTGATGGTTTTGACGTTCGTAGGTGAAATAAATAAAACTAGATTATGCAAAATCGTTGTTGTCTGGTTATGTTTACTTGTGCATAAAGAAGGCTTAGCGTGATGATCCACAGGTGTTGGGCTTTTACTCATTACTTGGTTTTGATGATAGATATATATACTCCCTTCAGTTCCACTCATTTGTTATTATTTTTGTCTGGCACGTATTTTAAGATATATATAAAATATAGTTCCATGTCTTACATTTGAAATTTTACTTTTTTGAATAAAAGTTGAATGTTTAAATATTTAATTAGAAAAAGAATCTTAAAAATAAGTTACAAACTGTTCTTTATACGTACCTTAAAATGCGTGCCGTACACTCTCTTACAAACTCTCTTACAAACGATAACAAATAGGAGGGACGAAGGGAGTAGCAGTTAGCAGCTACATTGCTTTTAATGAGGAAATAGCGTGGCCATAACCCACGAAGAGTTTGTTGAAAACGATTTTTGGCACATGGTAAACACGAAAACTTATAATTTTAAATCATTTTGATTGGTTGTATTTTTATAATAATGATGAACCCCATTTATCTAAATAGGGATCAGAAAAAACTATTCAGGCGCTGAAATTATTTATTTATCAGGATTCTAATGTAGTACTCCCTCTGTTTTTTTTTATTTGTCGCTTTGACTTTTGGCACACATCTTTAGGTCCTTTGATCACATATTAAAAATAATTATTTTTCAATTTTTCTTTTTCTGAATAAAAAAAGACAATCAAAACTTTAATTCAGAAAAAAAAATTAATCAAAAATAACATTTTTTACTATCGGGTCAAAGAACCTAAAAATGTGTGCCAAAGTCAAAGTGACCCAAAAAAAAAAAAGGGGAGTACAAACATAGTACAGATTCCGTGCACACTATTTTAATTAGTCTGTTACTACTTTGTTGCATCAAGTCTATTATTATAATTAATTATCTATAGTTTGTTACTACTTTGTTGCATCAAGTCTATTATTATAATTAATTATCTATAATCAACTTGCTTTAGGTTGAAAATGTCAAAAGAGAAAATGACAGACTAATACAAGTTATCTAATCCCAGAAGGCTGCAGAAATAGAATACGAAAGACGAACCTGCATTATAGAATACAATAATTACTTTTCTCCTTGTACATAATACATTACATTATTTAGCTCGTCATTTATGATGTATACGAGTTGCTCTGGAAATTACTTTTTGATTTAACATTACATTAAAACCAATATCATCATTTATCTTTTTTGTATAACACCACATCTTTCTTTCTTTTTCTTTTTTTTTGTGTAAAGGCGCCACATCTTTCTCTTCCATTGTTTTTTCTGGCAACTTCGCGAGGTAATAACGCACTATACCAATTTTTAAATATGTACATGATATACATCAATACAATACAACTGATAGTTTATGATAAGAACTTATTGTAGTTTACAGAACATGGGAAAAATGTACACAAGGTATTAAGGATGAGAACTCGTAGACATACATTACATAGTTCGATCAAAAATTATAATGTCATACTATCCTGATATGGAATTTGATTACAGAGGACTTAATCAGATCAACCTACCTTTTAAAAGATTATATATGACGCAAACAGATATGCGTTAAGAAGAATCACAAAAATTACAAAATAAAAAGTTTACAACATAGAATACACTATCTCCATCTACTTGGACCAGGCAACAGTATCAATCTCTGATTGGGCACCTCTGTACAATTCCAACCTCTTGGCAAGGGAGATACGCCGCTGCATTATTGCTGGATCCTCGTCCAACAATTTGCCCAACTGCTTGGCCTGCAAAATACATAATGTATATAGATAAGCAAGTTGGCATATCTCGTCATGCTTCACTTCAGAGGGGGGGTGAGTAAAGGGGACAATAAATTTTACCTCCTTTTTCCCCAGTTCAGCAAAGAAATGGTCAAGTAAGCCTCGCTTGGCCTCACGTACTTGACAATAAACAACAGACTTTGGGATGGAGTTCCTTAAACTTCCAACCACCATATGGACATATGACAAAACGTTGGATCCTATGTTTGAAAGTTCCGTATAAAAGTTTAGCAAAAAAAAAAAAAGAAAAAAGAAAAACAGGTGTATATAAACAGAGTAAATATCACAGTGATAACCCTGAAGGAAAATCAAACAAAGAACACGGAATATTAAATATTAAACTGTGCTCAAAACACATAATAATTCACTGCAAAGACATCATACTTACCAATGCGACGAAGATATGAATCGTTATATCTATCGAAGATAGAATGTGTTGGATTTCCACCCTTTTCGACATCCTGCGGAAGCTTCCTGAAGAAATCAACTGTCAGGTAGCTACACTCCATTTCGACTAGCTGAAGAGTAGCTTTCTTGCTATCTAACTTCATCTTCTCCAGCGATTCAATTGCAGCATTTGATACCTCCACTCTAAGAGAGGGATACTGCTTTAGTTCCTGCATAATAGAACAAGTAGCATCAACATAGGAATGGTAAATATATTGCTATACAATATGACTGTGAGGAAGTAGATAATAACAGTAGTGTGTCAGTAAATTATATGGGGAATGTGCTATTAATAAATATCTCAGCCACATATTCCTGTTGACACAGAATCCCACAGCTGATGCAAATAGTAAGGCGAATAGATAAGAACGAGAGTACAATTGCAGTTTTAGTCCAGAATAAAGGATGAAAAGCAGACTCTCTGTCCAACTTTAGTCAGTACAAACTAGTGAAAGATAAGCTTTTGGTCCAAACACAAAGTTCAAGGTAATATTTATGAAGTAATAAACCATCGAGTCTGAAAACATAATAAAATAGGTCACTTAAGAACATTAGGATTAAAATGGTCTTGATACTAACCATTGTTTCATTTATTGACTTGTGAACCAGGTCTTTCAGAATAGCATGAACCTGAAAACATAATAACGAAATATCAATTTAAGCAACTTGCAAGAATATTGTCAGTGTCATAACATGTAGCGTTGTTACTTGGTAATTAGCATAGGTCATTCTTGAGTCTTGAAAGTGAACAGTGCAAATTTGTTTGACATTAAATTGATTATATAGAAGAAACAACCTCAGACTATTAAACAATGCATGAACTCATGCTCAGCTTGAGATCAGTGCATGAACAGTGTAATAGCCAAGCTATGAGACCTTACAGACCATTTATGCTAAGATTACTCGTCCCTTTGTTTCGAAATGAGCTTCTATATTTATATATCAAATAGTTATAGTGAAAAATTTAGCGAAAGAATTCTTAATCCAGAATTAACAGACTTCTGCTCAATAATGATTTATCGATTTTGGGGATAATTATGAAGAAAACTAGTTCATAATCTTAAGCGTATTTAAGGCCCTTTTGTGCGATGAAAGGGTGTAAAATTACGAAAGGATAAGGGCAATCTATGACAAGCTCTCGGTAAGGAAGCACAAGATATTGATAACCTCAAATATCCATGTACAACGAAATGTACTAGGAAAAGCAATGACATGATCAACATTATTATAATTGTGTTGGCATAGCTTGGATTTGGAGAGTATCAAGTTCCATAGCAACAGATATATAATTACAAAACTATGTCTAATAACATGACATCAATATCATACTCTGTAAAGCAGATTATCTAGAAGACATTGATTCTCACCGCATCGACAACTGCCTCTGCAGGACCTTTGATGGTAATTAAGGTAGATTCAATGAGACGGCGGTACCCTTGTTCAGGAGCAATTAAATGAGGTTGATATCCATCAGCCTCAGTTATTAGTTTTCGTACATTTTCCATAGCAAGCTGCTTGTCAAATTGTAACCTTTTCAAAGCAGCTGGAAGTTGATTATCAAACACATTATATACTTTATCACCACCTGGTCGACTGCATCGATTTATCAATATCTTAGATTGGAATGTGACAGATTAACCAAAAAGCTAGAAATATCAGTGTATGTACTACATCACCAAACATACATGCCATCAAGATGTTCTTTAAATATTTGATCAAAACTTCGGCAGATTTCCATGATCATGTATAATTTGCCCTGCAAAAGGACATATAAATCATTAATACTTCTAATATGCTAATTTGATCCCGCAAAAACTGTATATATATATTCTAAAACCCTACAAACCCTATGTCATTCACCAAAGTACTTGATCTCCTCAGTGAATTAAAAAACTCAAAGCACATTGCTATAGTTCTCAAACATTGCTAAGTTTTCAAACACATAATCTCAAGTAGATAACTCCCCCACTTAATTATTCAATAAGTAATCTTCTCCCTTGGGTTAAGAGGTATACTTACTCCAGCATCTGTAGCAACTGGCTTTCCAAGACGGCTTAATTCTGTTTCAAGTTCGATTATGGTTTTGTTAATCAAAGACTGGAGACCTGGTATTCGAGACTTGATGACAGCTTCCAAATGCTGAAACAATTTGCAAATACATTACTAAACAGCCATCAACACCAAGTTAAACAAAAAAACAGAAACCCAACTTCATAAAATCAAACAATTAAACATACCCAACTTCATAGATAACATCCTAATACTAAACAGATCTCTATCTATATAAATTACAGACAGTAAGAGAAATTGCTTACTTTAGAAAGCACTTTCCCTAGATGTTCAGAGCCCATCCTGTGTGCAAGATGTTTGTATTCTGGGGAATTAGCAAAATACTCACGCTCTTTCCGACGAGCAGCAATCATGTCGACACTTTTATTAATATCAGCTTGAGATCGGTTTACAACACCAATCCAAGGAAACTGTAGCTTATATGATTTTCCTTCCAAGATCTGGCAAAACCAGTCAATTGTTAGAGACAAATAACTTCAACATAAGTTTATAAATCAAGGCCACGATATGTGTGTAAATGTTGGATGGAGCTTAACATTCTGGTTCCTCAAAAATTAATTTTGTTAAACATTATTGAGAGGCATATTCAGAAGACAAGTACTTTCGGGAGAGAAGAAAGCACGTGATACAGGTGATCATAATAGAATGAATGACATTAGAAGAACTTCTGCTTAGCATGAATCTTAACTATCAGTTGGAACATAGTAGATATATTATAATCTAGTCACACTATTAATTTAGAGGAGACGGTAATAGGATGAACAAGAACATTTTTTAATTTAATGTGTACACACTATCAGCTAGAACATTGGCTTCATTAAGTAAATACTCCTGTCCCATAAAATTGGTTGAAATTTGAATGTTTTGATCATATTGACTATGAGTTCTAATTAAAAATCAAGTAAATACTCCTGTCCCATAAAATTGGTTGAAATTTGAATATTTTGATCATATTGACTATGAGTTCTAATTAAAAATTGTCCTTCCATATTTTATAAATGTGTAAATTGAATTTTCTAATAGATAAAATATAGTCTCTAATAATATATTTTATAAAAAATTTACATTGATCGTATAATACTATATAATTAGCATTATAAAATTGGTAGTTTTGACCAGAAAACGCAAATCAAGCCAAAAAAATTGGGGCAGATGGAGCATTATATCATCAAAAGATCTCGTTGGTTTATATAATTGAGGAGCAGCTTACCTCTACTGCATCAGTACCCTTGTCCATTAGATCCACCTTTGTCAAAACACCAAATGTCCTCTCCCCTGATAAAAGTCAAACATATTTCACCTAGTTATTAGAGCCAAACCAAAAGAAATAATCATCAGAATGCGCAAATAAAATGTGTGATTTGTCATACAAGCCATACTTGTCAAGTCCTTGCATTAAAGACGATTAATTATGGACAGGCGTCCAGCTTGCCACTTTAATAGGGTAGGCTACACGTTATGGATTTTTGGCTTAATCCATTGGGCATTGAACTATATATATTGATAAAGGTCCTGATATATGATTTGATGTTGCATATTTTGGCTTACAATGTTCCTTTTAGCAGTTCCATTCATAAAGTTAAGCCACTACAATAAAACCCCTATAAATTAATAATTATCAGTCTCAAATTTAATTTTTAAAGAAGATAAAACCTATTTATTAATTTCCTAAACAAGGCAATCTTATATCTTATATTATCACAATATTTATTAAAGCTAATCAAATTATTTCTACAGAATAAACAATATTATATGGGTCTAATTCTATGGGGAACCCGGAACATCTAGTTAGTATGTTTTATGTAATATGTTTCAACTATGTCCTTAAACGTATGTCCTCTGCTATGTTATTTACTATAATTCTTCAGAACGTAGCTCAATTGTTTCCCAATCATCACTGTTCACTAAAATTGTCCTTATTGACATCAGGTTCCAGAACTAACCTCAATTTCAGCTCTCGTTATGAGAACATTCTGGTTGTGTCGAGAAATCAGTCGATTAAAGATTAAATTCCCCTGTTCCCCAATAAATAATTGGTTCCTCTTTGAACCTTAGCATATTACGCAAGTAAAATATTGCAAAACGTATTTTTTTGCGAATCATGTTCTACAAACATCACTATATTAATGAAAATATTGCAAATCTCATACATTTTACAAGTATGTATATGTGTGTGTGTGTGTGTCAGTGTGTGTGTGTGTGTGTGTATATATAATGCTGAATGCCTAGGTAGGCGCCTTTGGCCTGCCTTCACTCCTTGACAAGTATTACGGAAGCTATCATTTGCTTAAATATTTCTTATAAAAGTAGATCGGCAGTAAGTAATCTCTTGAGCTTCTATTCTACTTTATTTACCTATATAGAGCACATAAAAAGTGCATTACTCTAGGAGTATCAAATATATAACCTATAAGTATTCTTCAAAGTCAAAGCCACGCGATCCTATCATAGGGGAATGTGCTTTTGAGAAATAAAGTAGAGGTGGTCTAATAATAATATAAAATTTATCCTCTTAATTAATTTTTGGCTTCATCAGTTAATACATAGATGCATGTAGTAAAGCTATGAAGCTCCTTGCCTTTGGGATCTACTTCACGAGACATTTTGATTGCATCAGAAGTAGCAAGATCTTGGTTAGCAGGAGAAACTGCTAGTATGATACAGTTGGGCTGCATAATAGAAAATGTTAAACTGTTAATATTTTAGTTGGAAAATTAGAACGCATGATGACACAAATACACAAATGAAAGAGCGCGTTCACTCTATAGAAGCTTATTATAAATCTGATATTGCAGCCCCGGAATCTTACACATAGACACGTGTATGGGGAGGGAAGAAGATCAAAATATTCCATAATTGACAATCATCTTGAAGGTTCTGGTTGTGTCCACCGACTGCTAAAGCATAGTACTTGAGGTGCATAATTTTGCAATACAAGACGACAACTAACTTCAAATTCCATTACCATTGTTAACTTACCTTCTCGATATATGAGCGAACCATGTTCTCGATGTCCTGCACAATACTCTCAGCCTGGCCATCTACAGAGACAAATTAATATAAGTAAAACAATTCAGTTTTTAGAAGAGGAAGGAAAAGAGTAAGTGGAACATGAAATTAGGTCCACGTGAATCAGTTAGAAAAAGAAGACTTTTAAATATGAAACAAGAGCTAAGAGATGCTTAAACTCACCAATAGCTACTTTTGTAAGGCCAGGAAGATCAATAAGTGTCAAGTTTACAACTGTCATCACCAAAATACATGGTTAAGATACTGCAGTTATTACTTGTACATGCAATTTACATATACAGATAGAGATAAGATACTAGTATGTACAAGTCCAGAAAATATTTATCTAAAAATGTTGACAGGTACAACATCTCCTCTTTCATGAATAATTACGGAGTATAGATGCCTTTACATGTATGGCAGAAGGAAATTTAAGAAGAATAGATTATGCATTTATTAAATATTACTGCAAAGAACAAATAAGAAGCATGGTTGGAAAACATCTGAATTGATTAATATACGAGAGGAACATTCTACTAGTGAAAATTATGATGCACAGACTCGGCTAGCATGTTTATCTATGCCAGCAATAAACCTCTAGCATCTAAACACTCTATCCAAGCAAGTAGCAACCTACTATGTACTATCATAAATTGATCTTGAACATTTAAAGAACGTACAGATTATAAGAGCTTGAGGAATTTCAATGATACATAAAAAGAAAAACTTTACTACCATTCGGTGAATAGATGCTAAGATATATCGGTACAGTGGATATAGCTTTAGATCTTCCAGTCTCTCGATCAGTCTCATCAGAAATCTCCTTCCTAACGGCAGCTGCACAAGATACAGCAGAAACTGAGCAAATTTGCCAAGGATGGGGATAGATCATATTTACAAGAAGCGGTGTGTGTATATAATTACATATAAGGTATGCGCTACTATTTATTCAAAACATCTACTTACCAAAATCAGTGTATTTTCTTTTGGGCTGGTGTGCGAATTCTGCATATTCTCTTCCTTCTTCAAGTCTATGAAGCTGTAGCACAAGAGGACGCCGTGTGACAATTCCTGCATGAGAACATTCAAGTTTGTAGTTCACAAGATGCACATACGACTGAGTGCATATTTTTCAATTTCAGAATGCAGTAATTTTTACAACGTAGAAGTTGGTTACCAGATCCACGAGGAAGAAAGTCCTTTCCAACAACACTCTCCAGAACAGAAGACTTTCCAGAACTCTGAAAGCATAAAAGCGTTGTATCTTTTGAAAAACCGTTCAAAGCACAGAGAAAATCACGTTTTTCCCATAAACAAGCAAATTAGAAAAGGCCTACTCTACGAAAAAACAATTCTGCATCGTGAGAAGCAGAACAGACTATCTAACTAAAGACTAAAGGCTACGTTTGATAAACGAAAAATAACATTCTTGAGAAAAAGGAATCTAGTGTTAGCTATGGCATATGGATCCTAATTAGCTACCAACTGGCTCTTCACATCATTCTCTTTTTCAAATTACAATCTCCATTTGTATTATTATTATTATTTTTTTGCAATAACTTATATTTAAAGTTGGCACATTATACCGTCCAGAAACAACTTAACAATATCGAAAACACACTAACTCCTCATAATTTCATTGCACGAAATAATCTCAGCTAAAAGTCGAAAATCGAAAACACACTAACAACTCATAATCACAACTAAAAGTCGAAAATGGAAACAATCGAACAACAATTGCACCTCAAATACACCAATACAATCAAAAAAGCTAACAATTACCAACTCAAATAAAGCAAAAACATCATAATAACGAACAATTGTAACATATGAGCTAAAAAAAGAAGTTGAAAAGAGGAGTAAACCTGGCCACCGACGACGGCGATTGAAGGTAACGCGTCCCAGAGAGTTGGCAACGCGCTTTCTTCGCCGTAATCGCCAAGAGCAGTACAAGCTCTTTGTAATCTGTTAACTAGTGATATCAGATTCTCCATTTCGGCGAGATTTAGCAGATCGGAGAGTTTAATTCACGCCTAGTATAAATGTATAGACACAGGGATCTGTGTGTATATTTGATGACAAGAATGGACTTGAGTTGGACCATATGCCGGCGGATTTGTGATTAAATTTGGGTGATCCGTTTGGATTCGGAGGTCCGATTGTTTTTACTTAGCTTATTATTTCCGTTATTTCAATTTCAAATTATTAGGGTCCTACTTTTTCATTTCAAATTTCAAATTGTTCATGTCCCCTTTGTTTTTCATTTGGTCAAATTATAATATTTCATATGAGAGCTTGATTGATGGTGAAATGATCCTTCCGTTGTTATTTGAAATTTTATAATTAAGAATATAAATTCAAGATACTGATATCTGCTAAAATATAATCCTAGAGCGGTCTTTCTAATGTGTTTTCAAGTACATACAATAATCACTTATTTTCATGAGACAGTTCTTGTTATTGGTAGAGTTTTTTGTGCATACAAAGGTTTATTATTATTAATGTAAGTTGGAACTAATCAAAATTTGACAACTTGGAACTAATCAAAATTTGGCAACTCATCACTTATTGTGTGTCAGCAGGCACACATTAGAAAATTCGATCATGGAGACTAATTAATATTACATTAATTAAACCTGCCTTGGCCTAATAAAAAGGTCAATTGTGGAGGCCCGACTAATTAGTCATTAATTTCATAATTAATAAAAAGGGTTGGTTAACAACTCAATAAATATTTTCGGATACAAGGAATCGGATTCCTACGTCATAAGACTCCAAAGTCCAATTTAAGTTGAAGATTTACCCGTCAAGTTTCTCAAATATAAATCTAAATTCACGATTATCAAAGTCTATATGAAGGGTCTCACTCCTCATCCTAGAACTACATTTTTGGCTTAATTTTCTACAACACAGAGATACATAGACATTTTGTGAAGGAAGAGTTAAGTTACGAACACAAGCGCAACCATCATTAAAACTCGAAATTCACCAACCTTAGCATTAATAATATCTTAGTTTTTTATCCATAACATTTGGCGTAGTCTATCAGAATACAACATCAATCATGGAGAGAACACGAAATAGTACTGGAGAACCAATAACCTTAACTCAAGTTGTGGCATCCATCATTGAGATTCTTTCGCACTCAAATCTTTCCACCCAAATAGGAACTCATGTGGTGACGGAAGACCCCATAATTTAAACACAATGAACGAATCCTCAAAGTCAAGATCCAACTCCCCAAGGGACAAATCCCTAATTGTAAATATAAATATACCATTTAATACTCAAGCTCCTGGATTTCAGATGCCTACTATTATTCTTCCATCTCGAACGAACCCTAATCCCACTTATGGGATGCCTTTGTTCCCTAAAACCGGAGGAAGTGAACTCTCACAACAAGGAAGAGGGCGAGCAACTTTATATATTCGAGATTTAAGCCTCATCCCTGAAGGACGTGGTTTCTCTGATCCATACACGGAGGAGATACTGAAAGATCATCCAAGGAGGACGACGCTCCAAGGAGAAGCGCCTGAAAGCAGAAGTTGATGGGAGAGCTCGTACTTAGCCCCGAGGGCAGTAAGAAACGATCTCCTAAAGTATCGCGGAGAGAATTCATGTTCATGAAGTACAAATTCAAAAGCTCAAGCACGACTTGAGAGGGGGTAACAAAGGTATATGATCGGTGCTAGAGGATCAAGCACGACTAGGGATGTCCCCCAAATTATTGATTTAGGGGATACACCACGAAGAAGGAAGGTGGAGATCCCAGGAGCTGACCCCAATGATCTGTTACCTTTAGGAGATCCTGATGATCCAACTCCACAATTCACGGAAGAGATTATGAATGCTCATATCTCAAGGAAATTCAAGATGCCCACTATCAAGGCATACGATGGAACTGGTGATCCTGCAAATCATGTAAGGACTTTTTTCAATGCACTGCTGTTGCAGCCGGTGAACGATGCTGTTAAATGTAGGGAATTTCCCCAAACCCTAGGGGGCATGCTAAAGGTGGTACAACCGTTTACCCCCTAATTCAATTGGATGTTTCAAAGACCTTAGCCAAGTTTTCATAAAACAGTTCATAAGTGGAAGGGTGCATGAGAAGAGTTTTACTTCTCTCATTAGCCTCGAGCAAAGAGTCAAGTAGTTTTTGAGGGACTACCTAAACCAATTAACAAAAGAAGCCTTGAAGGTCCCTAATTTTGATGATAAAGTAGCCATGATAGTCTTACAACAAGGAACTAGAAACGAGCACTTTAAGATGTCATTGGCCAAGCGTGCTCCTGAAAGTATGTTGCAACTTCAAGATAGGGTCGAAAGGTACATTAAAGCTGAAGAGGCCATGAAAAAAAGAACATGTTCAATCTGAAAGCTAAAAGAGTAACAAGAAAAGGAAGGGAGATTAGGAGTATGACTTAAAAGACAAGTACCCTCGAACCACAAAAAATTATGATTCACCCCTGAAATGGATCAATTCATGATAGAGATTTACTGAGTATGCAAGGCTGAATGCCCCCATAAGTCATATTTTGACGAATATTGAAAAAGATAAGGATCTACAATGGTCGAAACCATTAAGGACTGATCTTGAAAAACTCGACAAAAGTAAGTATTGTCGATTTAATAAGAACATGGGACATGATACTGATGATTGTCGACAGTTTAAAAACGAGATCGAATTTCAACATTTATATAATAGTACAGATTAGTACTCCCTCCGTCCCAATAGATTCTTAACATTTGAAACAGAGTGTTCGACACGCATTTTAAAGCTCTTATCTACCATAGTTCTATAAAAAAAATTTTAAATTTTTTTTTTTGAATAAAAATTTAGACATTTAATTTTTATTCAGAAGAAAAAATTTTCTAAAATAATTTATACAACTATACTAGATAAGAGCATTAAAATGCGTGCCGAACAATCCATTTCAAATGTTAAGAATCAAGTGGGACATATGGAGTATCATTATTATTATATGTTTAATAGTAAACATAATATTTATAATTAGCGAAGAATTGGAATAAAGCCTTTAAATTATTTATTATTTAAATATTATAAAGTTTTATATTATAATATTATTATGTCGGACATGTTGAATAAATATTTCAAGTTTATTTAAAATTATTAGAAGGTTTAAAATTTTAGAGGTTATACATTATTATCAAAAAATACGGTTCACATTTGTCAAGAGACTCAAATGAATAGTTTTTGAGTGGTCCAGAACTTTTAAACATTTAAAAAAATATTGTTCAGATTTATCAAATGAACGCTAAGTATAAGATCAATAGATCTATAATTACAATGACATTTAGTAAAAAAAGTAATTATAATAGACAACTATAAAATTTAATTATACTTATATAAATACTTCAAATAAAATTACTATTTAATATCAGATAAATTACTCAATATTCAAAAAAGTGAAAGATAATATAATACTAAGATCCTCTTTAAAGATGTATTTTAATATTTATGACTGACATATATTTGAATAAAATGATATTAAATGTGGAATTTAAACCAAATAAAATAATGTGAACTCGCTCCACTTAACAAATTGGTTCTACCTAGGGATGTAAAAAAGGTCCATTGGGCCGGGTTTTATCCGGCCTTTAAAAATCCCGGTTTTAGAAACAGATCGAGTTGAATTTTCTTTAAAAAATCGGGTCGCCCTAGGCTTTTCTTAAAATATGAGGTCCGTTTTATTCACGTGGACCGGGCCGGATCGGGCCAAACTGAATATTTTTTTGTTTATATATTAAATATTAGTTTATATTTTATGGTTCGATCTATGAGTAGTTTAGATATGGAAGGAAATAATATCTCGAAATATAAGAGAGAAGAGTTAAGATACCGAAACACATAATGTTCTCTAATATTATATTCAATTGTCCTTATTTTTTAATATTCATTGATATTATAGTTAACGATTTTTTTAATCAAAACCGGGCCGAAATTTTTTCAAGATCATAATTTTCTAATTTTTTCCGAATCGGATCGGATTAAATTTCGAATTTAGAATTTTCTGAACATCTCTAATTGTACCCTACTCATTCTCGTTCAATTCAAATACGTACGACCTATTCTTGTGCAATTTGGAAAGCTAGTTCGAAAATTTTTATATGATGGTGTGAAAATTAGATCTCGGAGTCTATTTTTGTGAATTTAAAAAAAAAATAAAATAGATTTTTCTACCATATGTCCATTAGCACACAATAAACACGCAAATTTATTAATTGGTTCATTTTGAGTGGTATAATTTTTGTGTGTGTAAGAGGATCCACCACTACTTTAAAAAAAATCAATCAAAATGAGTTAAATTCATGAATTTTCGCGCTTATTTTGTGTTTTGGCGCGAATGGTAGAATAACCGTGGCAAAATTAATATTGGATGATACTCTCCTACAATGTAAAGTTCAAAATTGACATTTGTATTACTTATTAGTGGTCTGGTTACTTCTTACAAGATTTGTACGAATTTGGGTTTGTTTCCATTATAATTACTAGCTGGAAAACCGTGCGATGCACGGGATTTGTTAAAATTTTTATTTTTATTATTGTTATATATAACTATATTATAAGTGATTAAATATTAAAATTAATTATTATTTAGTTATTATTTTATTCAGAATATTCTGATTTCCGATAATGTAAATAGTATAAAATAATACGTGGTTAATGAGATTTAAATCATATACCTCTTTTTATATCTTTAGAAATAATAATATTAATGTTAAATATAATATGTTGGTGGTGAGAATCGAACCTGAAACCTTTGCTTATTAACATTTTTAGTACTTTGATCTAACGGTTGTAATCATTTGATTTGAAAAATCTAACGGTTGTGGTGAAGGATGACCAAAAACCAAGGTTAACCAAACTACAAATTATACCCATGTTTAGCTATTATAGTATAGTATAGTATAGATAGTATAGATAACCCTTGAAAATTAACAAATAAATAAAAACCATTCAAAAATACAGTAAAATCTCTATAAATTAATACTCTCTAAGGTAATAACTTCTCTAAATTAATAAAAAATCTCGATCCCGAGTCGGAACCAGTATTAAAATTTAATAACCCCTCTATCGTGATAATTAATATTTTTTCAGAAATTTGTAGTGTTAAATATTGGTCCCGAATTTCGCATTAAGTGATATTTGCGATTCAACATACATTTTCATATACTTTACGTATATATAAAATAGTTTTTATACTAATTTATGATAGATTTTCTTATCTAATAAATTTTAAATTACTCATGATCTATTTATTGTGTTTAATTGATCGTTATAATCTTCGTATTTTGGAAAATGTTCACCTAAAGAATGATATTATTGAATTTATAAATAATTTTAACATAAAAACGTTAATTATACGTAATATTAGTGTATATTTTAGAAACTATGTACATTGTATATATTGCGTTGTATAAATTAAATTTTAATTATTTTAAAGTTGAAAAAATATATAGCTCTTTTATGTGATAATATTTTAAAGTGATAATTTTTCCAGATTCCAATGTTATCACTTTAGAGGGAATTCTCTATAAAAGGAAGAATAATCATAATTCATGCTCTCCGTTTTATTTCTTTGAATGTCAACAAGTTCAGTATATTCCTGAATTCATTATTTCAACTAGAGGTGTAAACGAGCCAAACCCGTTCGTGAGCTACTCGAGCCTGGCTCGAAAAATATTCAAATTCGGCTCGGTAATAATTGAGCTGAGCTCGAACTCGAACTTTTCGAATTCTTTACCAAGCCGAGCTTGAGCTTCAAATTACCCGGCTCGTAAGGTTCGCGAGCCTTATCGAGTCTCTATTATTTTTAATTTTTTTATTATAAATATATTTTTATAAAAATATTTAATATTATTTTTATATATTATATATTTAATCGAATCGAACTCGAGCCGAACCGATCATATTTTGAGTTTTTTTTAATATGTAGTGAAATCAATTCGAGTTTTCGAGCCGAACTCGAGCCTATCAAACTTATTACGAGCCGAGTTTCAAGCTTAAAATTCAAAGTTCAGTCAAATTTGAGCCCGAGTTCGAACCCGATATAATCGAGCTCGAGCCGAGTCTGGCAGTGTTCGACTTAGCTCGGCTCGATTACACTCCTAATTTCAATCAATTTGAATAGAACCGTGTTAGTAGGATTTTATCGAAATTTGAAAGAGTCCACACTCTCGTTTCGGTCTTTTCTTCCTGATTTCATTTGTCATAGGGCTTGTTTGGCAAATAAGTAAGCGGGTGTTTGGGTACCGTGCCTATGCGCTTAAATTGATCAAAATGACAATTTGAATTTCTCGTGACTGTTTGGCAAATTAAGGGAAAGTGATTATTTAACGCTTTTTCGAGCATAAATTGAAAGTACAAGTATTTCCCGTTTGACAAATCTTATAAGTAACTTATAAGCAGAAAAAGTACGTGTATATGTTCTTTTTCTGAAAATAAGTAACTTAATTTTTATAAGTAAAATAAGATTTGATTTTCAATTCTTATAATAAATATTTATATTTGAATTTTTTTTTAAAAATACGAAATTTAAAAAAAAATAAG
>PHNY01249659.1:376-10772 GCA_003724115.2 Anethum foeniculum
AACATGTTCATATCTGTCATGTGATTAATCAATACGTAACTAGTGAGTGCGAGTGCTCAGATTATATAATAAGATCTATCAAGGGCTAAATGATTGTTGCGGTATGTTATGCTGTGAAAATTTTACCGGGTAAAAAGTACAGTAGAATATTTTTTGATGTATATACATCGGCTCATTTTTATATATATATCTATTAAAATTTTCATGATATGATATGTTATGATATGCTAATAATCATTTGCTCCCAACTATCTCTCTTGTAGAATATATTTTCACTTGTCAAATGAACATGAATGTTTGCGATGCTCTGCAAACTACTCGAGACGAACATGACTAGGTAGATACATAGTCTCAATTAGCATAAACAAACAACATTACAATTCATCTCATTCTCCTTCCTAACTAACTAGTTAATCTTATATACTTAATTTTTTTCTAATTCTTGAGTGGAAGAAACTCGAAGAAATGAGTAGGAGCAAACTTGTTACTAGTGTTTGCAGTTTCCACTGCTAAATAATCATTAATGTTTGGTGCATCACTCATCTGACATTGATCATTATAATCACATATCCGACGGGGAAAGAGCTCAAGTGTCTGATATTTTCCGTCATCTTTAGTGTTGGTCATAAAATTTTCAGCCTTGTCCCTCGCACGAGCAGTATGAGAAAACTCCATGGGTTGCTGTGCAACAGTGGTGCCAATCTTCAGCTGTAATCTTGTATCTTCAAATTGAATTCTCTCATCCATTACGCCTTTTGCAACCTCTGCTGTCGCTAACGAAACTACTGACTCCTATATATAATGCGTACGAATAAAGATAAGTTTAAATGATGTTATTTAAAATTTGATAAAATGATTCGGACAGTGCAACGCAAATGCACAGCTGTGCGCATGGTACACAATCAAACAGGCAATACATCGTTCCCGTGACATAAATATAACGTTTGTGCGGAAATTGAATTATAAACTTCTAAGAAATAAAAAGGTTTAATATACAGACAAATACCTCTGAAATTGTACTGCAGTCTGAAGGGCTCACCCAATTCTTAGCCTGTCCAACTTCGAAACCTGTCCTTAACCCTGTTGACAACACATAATTAATGAAATAATAGAAACTTCAACATGAAAAGTCCAATCACTAACACATGTTTAGTTAGATACTAGCAAAAATTTTGATACCTAAGCTTGGCACATTTACATGGAGATGTTGTACATTTTGGGATGCATCATTGTGTAATTCCTGTCGACGACGTTTCTGCCTTTCTCTAGCTTTGTGATTCTGAAACCAGTAAAACACATTCTTGCCTTCAATCTTACCAAACCGACGAAGCCTTACAGCAATTTGTTGGATTTGAGTAGCGGAGGGAGTTCTTGCACCGGTTTGATAAATTTCTTCTAAAGCATATAACTGTTCAGGAGTTGGCGTCCACCTTGCAGCTCCCATCATCACTTCTTCTGTATCAATAAAAACTCCTCTTTTGTTCCTTTCGCTCCCATTCCCTACACAACGCAAACAATCATATAAATACATATACTTAAATAAATGCATACCTATAACATTAATATAGATCATTACATCAAAAAAACTTACTCAAATGGTGGTTTGCAACAGAAAAATCCTGTTTGAGATAGTAACCATAATAAGGAGTTGTTGATATTGGAGAAGAGAACATAGTATTGAGATGTGATGGTTTGTTAGACATTGGCACAATGTGAAGTTGCTCAAAATTCTATATTGTTTTTAAGGTTTGTGAAGTTGTGTTGTTCCAGAATAAAATTTATTTCATGAGTTGAAAAACAAGATACTAGTGATGATACATGTACGCATAAATGTATGTGTAGCTTAGCAAATTAATGCATGCATGGTAGTGGTAGCATCTACCTAGCAAGGATTAGAAATATTATGTATTTGTATATATTATAGGTTATATAGTTTGGGAGATTCTATATAACTGCAGAGAAAAAGACTGAACAATTAGCAATGTAGATCGAGTGAGAAAGGGTTACTGAGATGAAGGCAAAGGAGGAGGAACTATTATATAAGCATATATCTTTAGGTCAACTATGCTGCCTATATAAGTAGCTTGGTGTCTAGCTAAGGTCTATATAAATTCTTGGAATTAATTTGAAAGTGAAAGAGAGAGATGCATGACTTGAAGACAAAACAAAAAGGAGAAAGCAGAGGGGGGGTTAAAATTCCAGGGAGATATTGAAAGGCGGGTAAAAACAGCGACATGTCAATGATGAGTTACTTCATGACTGTTGTGAGTTGCATTTACAAATTTTACAGACCTTTATTGTGTGTGTCACCTTTTAACACAAAAGTTGCACTCCTTTCCATTCATTGTTTTTGTTTAGGCTTCCCCCGTCTCGTGCTTTTCACCTTTTCTTCTTAATCCAAACTGCTCTCCTCTTCAATAGACAAACATATAGCAGGTCCAGAGTTAATGAAGTTGCCCAAGCAAAAACTTGCATCTTTGCAGTGTCCTCAGTCCTCATCACTATATTACACATTAAACTTGAATTCAAGCAAAAGATTTAGATTCACCGAAAGAATTAGTTGTATTACCCGACACCTCTTGGTGTAGTGGTATCTCCCTCGCTCATTTACGGGATGTCGAGGGTTTGAACCTTGTCGAAGACAAGGAGGGTGCGTGAGTGTGTGTAACTAGCATAAAAAAAAGAATTAGTTGTATGATCGGATTGATTGATTAAATTTGTTGTTGAATTTTACACACTAAATAATGTAGAGCAACTGAATTTTACTATAGCATCAAGGGCTCGTTACTTGATTTTTTGTAATGCTTTGTACTAAATGATATATTTTGATCTCTCCCTTTCCCAGGATTTTGAGAGTCTGACTCCCGTTTTAGCCGCCCCTTCTCCGCCTGACTATCCTTCATCCTCTCCCCTTTCGTTCTTCCATATTCTCTTCTTTTCAATTTTCTTCAATAAAATCGAGATTTAATCTTTTTAGAATAGATCTTGTTGAGTACCTTGTTATCAAGGTTGTTTGTCGTGCCATCTTTTTGGGATGTTAGTGTGTTATGTTTTGATGTTTTTATGCGCCCTATTACGGGTTTTGGTAATTTTTCTGAAAAGAATTTATACGGTGTTTTGGGAGATCCGCAAGATTTACACTGAATTTGAGGTTGTGGTGTATATCGCAAGATCTCACCTTTCACGACAAAAGATTGTTCGTATTATGGGGTTATTTGGTACTCCAATATCAATTGATGTAATTGATAGTTTTGAACATTGAGCTACAAATGGCAATTATGTGAAGGTCAATTGTAATACTATTAGTTTCACAACTGGTGTAGGTTGGATTGCTCGTGATGTTATTGTAATACTTTTTAGATTAAAGAATTTTAATATTCTATTTGTTAAGCAATCTGAAAACAAAACAGCTATTGGTTTAACTTGTCTTTTGTTTCACAATATGATTGTAATTGACAATCCGACTGGGTTTTCATGTTTTAATAAATCTTTCTATTGTTCGTAAAAAAAAAATGATATAATTGGGCATCCTCCTCCAATACTGAAAATACTGGTCCTTGATCTTCTGCAGTTAAACAGCTGTTAAATCCTGTTGAAGATTTTACCTGTCCATAGAATCCAAACATCACCAATAATAATAGGTCCCCTGGACCAAAGACACTTCAATACGGATGCAGACCTAAAAAAACCTCGAGTGTCGCGTCCACATAAGACATTGTGACTTTAAGTTAACTTGAAACAGTCGAGAATTATTTAGCAAAAAGATAAAAACGGGTCATGAGCTTCTTCTTCATCTCCCCTTTTTCTGTGGTAGGGTTAGGGTGGAGACTACAGGTATGAGTATGATATACATATTCAATTTCTAATGCCGGATAGGCCGACTAACATAGTAAAAATTTACTCACTTTGGACGGGCCATCCCACCAATTTCTTTCGTCTCAAACCAAACACATCATAATACTCGTCGTCCCCCTCAATAGCGAATTCAGTATTGGAAGACCGGGTATCAAATCCCCTCAATAGCTATTCAAAAACCCCAATTCCTTCTATATTTATTTAGTATGAAGACCAACATTATGGCAAAATATTGCTCAGGAGATAAGGCCCCCATTCTCATGCTAAGAGATGGTAACTTAATAGGGAGGAATTTGAAGCACTAATTTTCCAGCTATCTGATGCAAAATAATTAGTTAAATAATACAGTTCTCTAAACCATAATACTTATATCTCCTCCAAGGTTTTGCCTAAGAAGAAATAAGGCAACAAATCCACCACAGTTTTACAACACACCTCATACTTTCTAAAGTTAGTACATTGTTGCCAATAATAGTATGTTCAAAAACCTAAACATCAAATAATTTCCTACAAATGGAAAGCTATACATAGATATGTAAATGTGAAACCCAAGGAGCTAACCCTGACCAATGATACAATATATTGGATACCAGTCAGCAGCTAATTCCACCAGAGAGATCAGACTATTCGACAAATTGGCTATAATCCAGACTTGATGCTATTCTAGAAGCTTATTACAGGTGGCAACACCAACAGCTGCAGCGAGATGCCAAGCAGCATGAAGGAAAGGGGTTTGTGGAAGAGCATCATCAGCAATGAAGAGTGCAGCACCTAGGAGCGATGACATTTTATGCATGTTGTGTGCCATCTTCAGATTTGGATCTTTCAGTGCTCGTCTTGCAAATGCAACCTAAATCAACAACTGATCTTTTAGTACAAAATCATAACCATGCAAGCTAGGCCTCACACATTTACTAAATAGAACTTCAAACATCGGGGGCGAAAAAAAGCATAAGTAGAAATACGACCAAACTTGGTAAACTATTTAAAAAGAGCCAAATAAATTAACAAAATAATAGAAGCACATTATATCACCCATATATCATATTAACTTTCAAAGATTTTTACTGGTACAAAGTAACTACAGTTCGAATGTATATAACTTATGAAAGAAAAGGAAAATAGACACCATGTACATAAGTTCTCGTATTATATGCGCTATAGGCTATTGCCACTGTTAGTGTGAAAAGGAAAATAGACACCATGTACATAAGTTCTCGTATTATATGCGCTATAGGCTATTGCCACTGTTAGTGTTACAATCATAATATTTGATCCGGTTAAGTCAGCCTCCAAATAACAGGTAAATATAAGAAATCTGTCTACACTATTGTGCTAGTAGTCAGTGAAGATTCAGATGCATTGATTCAAGCATACTGATAATAACCCATGAACAGAGTTATGTAGTAGCAAAATCGTAAAATGTGTTACAAGATACAGGCGAACCCTAAAGTCTAGACATTTACCTCCATCATCCCAGTGTGAACCGCTGAAACCATCAGAGGCTGGATTGGAAGAGCCAATGCCGATACTGCCATCAATAACTTTGAGTTTTCATCCCGAAGTGCCCTTGACAAACACTGCCAAGCAATTTTAGTGATATATAGCTTTGACCATAAAGTATAAAATTGCCACATTGTATTTCAAAATCAAAGAACTTACACAAAGATCAAAGACAATGTTATAAAATACTCTAGGGAGTAAAGCTAGGAAGCATGAGACATGGGGATTGAGGTGTGAGGAATGGGGATACTGTAATTATAAAAATATTATAGATATATCTATACTATACCATCTATCTTTACATCTATACTACTCTGTAATTCTATACTGATATATGATAAGCAAACCTGAAACCTTTTGTAATTAGTAGTTTTGGTTAACTACAAAAAAGAAAATAACAGTTAGATTTTTTTTTTAACTCAAGAATATTCTATATTTTATTATCTAAAATACTACCAAGAGTCTGAGGTTCGAACCCGCCAACAGAGTATTGAAAATTAAATATTAATATCATTAGATATAAAGATACAATTTATCATTTATATTACAATTTAATAAAAATAATATGTACTTGCTAAAACATAAATAAGAAAATCAACGGAGACCTTGCATCGTACGGGATGTAAGCTATATTATTGAAGCCGAAACATTAAAAGTTTTGGTTGGTCGACTGTTATTTGGGCTGGTTTACAGGGTTATTCATTTTTAAACCTATTTTAATAGGCCTAATTACGTCAAACAGTTGTTCTTATCCATTCTTTTTTGACTAAATATGATTCAAGAGTTGTATTCTAATTTAACTAAAAAGTCAAATTAGAAGTTCATTATCATCAATACCCTGCCGTTCATTTATGCATATATGATACAAAATACACAAATCTCATTCCACTAGTAAGAAAATGAGAATCAATAGTTCAATTAGAGCCTCGTTGATTACTGAGGTTAGTCTCATTCTTTTTTGTTTTAGTTTAAAACCCAACTGAAAATTACCTTTTTTACCCTTCCCACAACCCCATGAATCCCATTGACAAAGTCCGGGAACATGCCAGGTGGCGCACCCTGTATGTACCCTGGCATTGAGGATGTACGAGGGCAGGTGCCAAAACAGACCCCTATAGGGACACATTTCAATATTTTTTTTAATATATAATTGATTTTGATATTTAAATGTAAAAACTTACTTAAAAACAATGTTATAAAATACTCTAGTCTCTAGGGAGTAAAGTGACCTTCCGACGAAGAATAAATTAGGCAGGTACCACAATTAGCAGGTACCAAAACAGACCCCTACACAGTATGCAGACACATTAAAATATTTTTTCATATAATTGATTTTTGATAATTTATCTTAATATATATACACTTGTATTCCTACCATTACAATAACATCTCCCAAGTCCATCTAACCCCTTGGCAAATAGATGAACTTTCTACATACATCGTGCATAACTAACAAAGAATGGTAATCGAAGTGATGGGCTTCCAACCAGTATGAGCAGAACGTAAAAACCCACAACACCCTAAAGGCTCTGATTTTAATGATCTTAATCTAAGCTTTGACTTGGTAACTTATTTACGTCTGCAACTGAATGCTTTCACAACTGTATGCCTCCATAATAAGGTTCAGGTAACTGGAGTCACATGCTTAGAACCCATACTAGCAAGCAGACCATTGTCACCACACACAACTCACGATGTTCACCAGTACTATTAGACTCATGTAGTATATACCATTATCAATTTTTAAAATGCGCTGCAATAACTAGCTCAGCCTTAAGCATACAATGGTTTGTTTTATTTCACTATTAAAGATGGATGTTTAACTAACCACTGTAGCTGTAGCTATCATAGTGTAGTCAGCCCATCTCGTATATTTTCTCATACTGCCTCTTGACACATGGTACAAACTTGAGGCAACCCCCACTCCAATTAATGAATTAGCATAGATCTTACAGTTCAGGTTCTTCCTGCATCATAGAAACTAAGAAGTAAGAGAAGTGAAAGTTAATTAAGCTGTCAATAACATGCCATTACATTGTAAGTCATGCCTTGGGGCCTGGAGTCCAATAGCAACAAAAGGTATTGAAGTAAGCACATTAACAAATGTTTCTCCAAGACTCCGATCACCTACAAGCAAGCATTCAACAACTCTTAGCAAAAGATATAAAGGGTACTTAAGAGATTACAAAGTGTAGGAGATGTTTATATATTTTAAAAGTTTTCACCACAACATGTATTACCATGCAACGAACACCTTATAGGTCTAAGACATGAAGGTCTTTGCTGCCATACTCTCCTGAGAAGCACATCACATAAATTTATCAGGCTTAAGATAAAATTTAAACATTGCACATGCACACGAATTAATAAATAAAATAATCTGATTATCTGAGTCTGAAATAAATAAATCTTGTAAAAAGTTTTAAACTTTCTAAGCAGATGCATTACAATAAAAACTGTATGTATATGTATATATATATATACACACACACACATGTGTGTGTATGTGTGATACTCTAGTTGGAAGTTTCTCAACTCACTGCAAAATTAGTAACTGACTAGCTCCAACAACTGAAGTTTGGCAGCTCGACGAATGAAAGCTTTCATGCTGATTTATCTCTTCGACAATAAATGGTGATTGAGGTACCAAATGAACTCCATGAATGCCCTCCAGAGCTCTACTCTTGTTCAGAGCACTCTGGGGACTCATAAGTTAAACGGCAACCAGTCAAATCAGACTGATTGCCAGCAGCACCACGTGGGGGTGACAATAGGATAAGGGTGGATGAGCAGGATATCCTGCTAAAGAAATACAGTAGCAAATTGTCAGTATTAACTACAATAAATCAATAGACATTGTCGACTTTGTGTCATACAGAAGATTATCTTGAACTATGGGTTATTTCCAAAAGTATAACTAGGGAAATATCTCAAAGGCTTCTCATGGCTTAGTATTCTTATCGCGGCTGTCACAATTCATATATAGGTATAACAATAACTAAAATTAAAATTTTGCATATCCTACATCCATTATGATAATGCTTAACATTATTTCGTTTTTGCAGGTTCACCAGGATTTATTATATCTCTATTGATCTTGCCTACATAACGAATTTAGGGGGAAAAACTAATTAAATCTTTTTACAAAGTAAGGATACAGCTTTCTGCTTTCTTGTAATTGTAACATTTTTCTTTTGTTAAAGTATTTAGCTAACATAATTTGGAGCACAATTCATCAAAATGAAACCAAAGCTGTGATTGGGCTAATATCAATACACTATCCGATACGCGGATATAGGGAACCCAAAAGTCCGTGCTTCCTTGGGAATTATAGGTTGAAAACCATATTGATATACGTTACATCCAATTAATCTTGCAAGAAAGCCAACTTATGAGCAATAGACAATGGGAACAAGTGTACCGGAAAGTCAAGAATTTCGAATCTAATCCAATACAAGAAGTCAATTTCGTTCAGTTTCACATGTAACATATAAAACACTCTACTCATAAAGTGATACTAGAGGCATAATCAAGCTTGCTGCCCATGGCTATATTAGTTTAGGTCCAAACAGGCACCACTAGTTTAGTTCTTAATTTGAGTGATCGAGTCCAACTAAAATTACTTTTTCAGTTCTTTTTGCGGTGTCAATTTATGTAAAACCATGTATAAATTCAGCAGTTTGTATTTCCTCCATCCATTACACTAATGCTCAATAATGTCTGTATTTGCAAATTTACCAGGATTCATTGTTCATTTTGCAACTCAATCTTGGAATAAAATCCGACACGAAATTATAGCCTTTTAATGAGGTAAATATAGGTCACTTCCAATTACTCTTAACAAAAAAAAAAAGTTTTAACTTCTTTGGCAATACACAATAAAAAGTAGAGTATCAGATCATCAAGAATTTCTAATCTAATTCAATATAAAAAACTCAATAACAACAAGACATGATCAAAACGTTATTACAAGCCTATACATTTCTATGTATGTGTAGTAAAAATAAGTCAAATTTGCATAACAAAGGCATCATGGAATGAAATTGAATATGAACAGGGATCGAACCTGAGCAGAAGCAATTAATTCAACTAAATTTATGTCAACCTGCAAAAATAAATAATGATGAATAATGATGAATAATGATATATAATTATAATGAGAGAGAGAGAGAGAGAGAGAGAGAGAAAGAGAGAGAGAGAGAGAGAGAAGCAAGTGGTGTAAAGACAGAGAAAGACAAATTGACAACGAAGAAACTCGACTGGAGGAGAGTGTGTACATGTGTTATGTGTTAATGCCGACATTGTGAGTTGTGACTTTAACTAAACTCATTCCATTTGTTAAGAGGATTTGGGCTGTTGCTACTTTCTTCCTTTCGGCTTCTGTCTATGGGCTTAAAACCCATTCCAAAATTGGGCTCAGTTGACCATAAATTTAGTTGTGAACCCCATTTTGAAATGAACTTGATAATAGAAAATTTGGACCAAGTATTTCCTTTCCTATCTACTTCGGCTGCAAGTTTATAGTCCAATGTATTAACAAATTTTAAACTTTTTTTCCTAAAAAAAACAAGCAAATAAATCAAATTTTTAAGTGATACTTTTTCAGGATTCCTGTTAATTTATGTTTGTAGGATAATTTTTCTTTGAAATTAATTAATTAATGTTACACAATTTTTCGTCATCCTACTTTTAATTATTGAGCTGTAAAATACCAATGGAAAATTAATTTATTGAGTTAAAGTTTGATGAAAATTTGATTAAATTGCATGTGCGAGTTAGTTCGTGATTTGATGAGAATACAGTATTGCCCACACCGTCATCATCACTAAATCAGACCAATATATTAATGGAAAAAAACGTAGAAAATGTTGCATGGAGAATCCAACGTGCCTTCTCTCGGACGACAATCAAGTCCAGAAGTAGAGCTGTTCGCGAACCGAGCTGTTCGCGAACAAGCTCGAGCTCGGCTCGTTAAGGGCTCGGTTCGGCTCGGTTCGTTAAGGGCTCGAGCTCGAGCTCGAACACAAAAAAGTGTTCG
>PHNY01249730.1:10464-33345 GCA_003724115.2 Anethum foeniculum
GTCTTCTTACAGTTTTACATGAAATATTATAATGTTCTAAATTTTTAATATATTATTATAATTATCAAAAAAAATACACAAATAAAGAAAACCGTATAACCCGTGCATTGCACGGGTAATAAGCTAGTAATCATAATTTAATTAATAATTTTAGCTATTACCGTATAAAATTCTTAAAACAGCTATAATATACGTTACGATTCATTTTTTTTTATAATGTTATTCGTTCTATACTTCGATTTTTTTTTTTTTTTGATTTTTTAATCAATCTTTTCGATCCTCGTACAGAAGCTGTGACAAGGCGCCTGGTAACACACAACGAGTGTCCCCTGCTTGAAAACGTAACACGTACCACTTCCCCATGCAAACACACTGCCACGTGTCACCACATACTCTCTATCCTTTGACCACCTTTGACTTTTCTTCTTGCATATAATTCTGTAGTACTTACCAAAAATGAGTCAAGCAAGTGAAAGTTAAAGAAAACATGGAGAAAAACAGTAAAGATGAAGAACAAGAACCACCATTGATGGCCTTGAATCATGTGTCAAGAGTGTGTAGATCAGTGAAAGACTCTGTTGAGTTTTATACAAAAGTGTTGGGCTTTGTGTTGACTGAGAGGCCTCAATCTTTTGATTTTGATGGGGCTTGGCTTTTTAATTATGGAGTTGGTATTCATTTGGTGCAGTCCAAAGATGCACACAAGTTGCCAAGTTCTGATGATCATTTGGATCCCATGGATAACCACATCTCCTTTCAGGTATGTTTCTTGTTATACCTTGTTATCTCGTTCTAGTGGTGGAATCAGATCGGAACTATAGTATTTTTAAACAAACAAACTGAAAAAGTTTTAAATTTGATGGGGGTGATCCTGATTATAGGCGGACAAGACCTATGCCTACGGCCCCAACTCTCAAAGGTCCCCAATATTTGAAATTCTTTATTTATAAATTTGCTAAATATGCAAGCGGACAAGATCTGTGCCTACGGCCCCAACTCTCAAAGGTCCCAAATATTTGAAATTCTTTATTTATAAATTTGCTAAATATGCAACGTAAGGATGTTAAGTTCTAGAAATTCAATTTCGACTAGGTCCCGTAAATTTCAGGATCAGGAGCAAGAGCCCTTCCCCCACACTCAAAAGACTTCAAAATTTGAAATTTCTTACTTACAAATTTGTTAAATATGCAACGCGTATGGATGTTAGGGCCCCGAAATTCGACTTCAATTAGGTCACCGCGGCCTTTTTAAGATGTAGGTTACATCGTACAAGTGGTGAAACTAGATGGAACCAGGAATTCTAAATTCAAAAATTCATTGTTAATTGTGTTAGAGGTAAGGTTTTAGAGTGACTGGTTACTTAATAAATTGCACAATTTGTACTTGTTTATTCAACGTAGTGCGAAGACATGGAAGCAATGGAGCAGAAGCTAAAGGAGATGGACATAGAGTACATGAAAAGAACAGTGGGAGACCAAGAAGGTGCAGCTATTGATCAGCTCTTTTTTAAAGACCCTGATGGATTCATGATCGAGATTTGTAATTGCGAGAATCTTAAGCTTGTTCCTGCAGAGTCGTTTCGTCGAATAAAGCTCCCTTTTGATCGACATGTTCCGCCTGTGGATATGCCCACCACTGAGAATTCCAATGCTGCTAAAGGCTCCTAATTGCAATGATCATCCATAAGTGATCGGTGAGAAGTTGCCGATTTTCGGGTAAAATTTTATGTTTTTCGTGTTCAATTGCAATGATCATCCAGGGTGATGTATCAAGGGGTCTGAAGTTGATGATTTTGGCTACTGGAGAGTCTTTGTATCTTGTTTTTTTAACAAATGTAGTTGTTTTTATGAATTTTGTTCAAGAATTTAGTTCAGTTTGGATTTCACATGACTGTGAAAATGCACACTTTGGCAAGTATGCATTTGATTGCTTGGTGATTTTTTTTTGCCAAATTTAGAACATATTTGATTAATACTTCGAAAGAGACTCGATCGGGACCAGGACAAAGTCGAGACTCTCGACATTCAACCGGTTGAAAAACAAATAATAGAGCTAAATTAAATTATCATAGGCATTAAGGAGGGCTTATTGAATTTCAAAAATTAATCAAACTGAAACACAGGCTGTTCTGTTTGAAAAAAAAAAAAAAGACAATTTACCTGCTCTGCCAAATATTATTAATAAAAGAAAAAGAAAAAAAAAACAGAGGCTTTTTGATACTTTTTTAATTTCTGAAAAATACATCAAAATGGTTAGTTCAACAATTTAGCTGCAACTTCATTAAAGAAATACATTATTAACTTTATTCAGCTGCAATTTCATTAAAAGAAGTACATTATAACTTTTGCAATATCTTTAATAAAACGAATTTTTAAGAACACACGATCAGCGCGAAAATTATGACCACTTACATTCACAAAAATTGCACTAATAAAAATAGTCCAAATTTATGAAATTTTGCGCTTATTGTACGTTTTCGATGGCTAGTAAAAAGATCGTTAATAAAATATTAAAAAAACGAGAATGGCTTATTTGGGCTGAAATAGATAGAAGGCTAAAAAACGAAACATGACCATGTCTTATTTAGGCTAAAATGTCTTATCATGCTCGACACTCATTTTAATACTCCTATAAATTATAGTTTCTTAATTTTTTTAAAATTTGTTTTCTTTTGAATATAAATATAATGTTTGAATTTTTATTTAAAAAAAATTCTAAAAAAAATTACGGAAATATACTTTATAAAAGCCTTAAAATGTGTGCCGAGCATGAGAAAAAAAACTGTAAAGAAATGAGTGGGACGGAGGTAGTATAAACTAAGAAATTGTTTTAAATTTTTTTATGTCTGAAATAAATAATTTTCAACATATTTTTGTTTGCAAAAAGGAATTTGGAAAAAAAGATTGTTTACAAGAAAAATTACAAATCTCTATTTCATTTGGGTTGAGAACTGGATCGGATGAAGGAAAAAGCCCAGGTCGATATTTGGGACTTCAACAAAGCAGCCCAGTAAGACAGTAGGAGTACCAATGTGTGCCCACTTTAGAGTATGTATGTATATTTGTATGTATACAAGTTCTTGAATCCTAAAGAACATCCTCAGTTTCAGACAAAACCCCCACATACCCATGTCTTCTTGTTGTCATTCTAACAGAGCTAATAATATATATAATAATAATAAAAATAATATTAATATCAGTGAAGAAGAAAAAGAAGAAGAGGATGATTCAATTGCTGTATTTGCAGATACAAACATGGGTACTCACATTGCCATTTCTATCTCCCCACTTTTTACTGCTTACCATTTTGCAAGTAAGTCCTTTATCCCTTCATCTATACATACACATTTACTTACATTATGTTCTTGAAAAAAAAACTATCTTTTTTTTTCCAAGAATTCATTTTTGTAAGTGAAATTTTATGCCCTTGAGTATTGATTATGATATCTGTTTGTTTGTTTAGGAATACCCTTTTGTGTAATCTTTGGAAAGATGGTTGCTTTATAAGCATTCACAAAAAGGATATGTCTTTTTTATTTTTCAAGAATTCATCTTTAATATGAAATTTATGCCCATGAGTAGTGATTATGATATTTATATGGATGTTTAGGAATACCCTTTTGTGTAATCTTTGGAAAGATGGTTGCTTTATAGGCATTCACAAAAAAGATGTCTCTTTTTTTTTTCAAGAATTCATCTTTATATGAAATTTATGCCCATGAGTATTAATTATGTATGTTTAGGAATACCCTTTTGTGTAATCTTTGGAAAGATGGTTTCTTTATAACATTTGATGTTTAATTTGGAGAATTTGTTGGTTAAATGTTGTTTAGTAATGGAGATGCTTGAATTGAGCTATGATTATCTACTTGGAAGAGTCCTATGTGAAGGGACTAAAAACTTGCTTGAAATGTTTTTGATTTGAGTTTGGAATATTCATGGTTATGCCAAAAGTTACTTTCTTTAGGCAATTTTGTAAAGGGAAACAATGAATTTTGAGAAATCCAATAGATAGTGTAGGTTAATACGGTGACTTATTACGTGCTTTTAGTGCCTAGAATCCCTCAATTGCAATCACTTTTAAATCAATGCATTTATTTAGTCCAGGCGCTTCACATTTGTTTTAAGCTTACCATTAAATTACAACACTATTGCCATTAACTCCTTGATTCTTTGAGCAACCTTTTTTCACAGTCTAAAGGTACTTGGGCACGAGCAAAATTGTTCTGCCACCTTCGATATTAACTCAGAAATAAAATGTAAATAGGGTCCTGTTTTATTGAATGATCAAGTTTAATATTGCTAATTTGATTATGTTGTAATTTTCAAATATGAGGTAGTTTGCTCTGGTGTTCTGCGATTACTTCAATATCTGATAATGTGCTCTTGTTTTGAACAATAGTATCTGTTGACCAGCTTAATTAATATTCTCTAACGTACATGTCATATAAATATACTGTCACTTTATGTTGTATAGGAGAACTCGAGAGTGAGCATTTGAAATGTTTCCCTAATCTTGGACAGATACAAATAAATAAATTAATGGTATGTTCTTTCACCTTGTCTGCTCTATGTTTTGAGTTTTAACTATGTGATCCTTGCATTTGAATTTTCAATATTTTGGTGCTCCGAGAAGGTGAAACGGAAGTCGTGCTTTTATTGCCTGCCTGAGTCTTTACCAATGAAGTATGCTTTCTGGGGTGTTAAAAAAACACGGTTTATCCACATAGAAGCAAGTGCTTTGACCAGTAATAAGAAAACATGTCCGTCTGACTCTAAATGTAAACAAATGGCGGGGAATATGAGAAATGATGCCCAAGTTACTGATCGATTAGACCCTGCGAGCCGTGTTACAAGCACTGATTGTGATAATGTCTCCATGGAACCTGGACTACCAGAACTTCTTCCTGCTGCTCGAATTCTAAAAAAGAAGAGGAGAACGAAAAGAGTGAAGAGAAAGTGCTTCCCCAGTCACCTGGAGAAAGGACTTGAGGATGGGAATTTGCCAGGAGAAGAACGTTTTACGGGGAAAGAAAGGTTTGATATCTTTCCAGATAATATTGCCGGAAAGCACAGAGAAGAGAGGAGCACAAGTTCACAGGCGGAGACTGCTAGTGATACATTATCAGTGTCAAACATTATAAAGAAATACTTCAACAGTCGTGATGAAGTGACTTCTGATTCAGAAATTAACTCAAGAACATTTGGTACATTTTCCAAGCAATTGAAGGCTACTACATATGATAGTTGCTCAAACATAAAAATTCATACGACACCACAATGGATGGGCTCTATACCTCGAAGAGTGGCGGTTTCCCCGGATTGTACTCAGTCAAGGTCATTAATATCAGGAAAGAAGTCCAAAAGAATTAAACCTGGAAATAGTATTGTCCTGGCATTTAATAAGCTTGGAATCTGTGCGAGTAAGCAAAATACCAATACCTCCATTTGCAGGTTAAGACGGCAAAAACTAGCACTCCAAAAATCAGCTTCTGTTGTAAAACATTTAGTCTTTGAGATCAGTGATGACAATGATTGAAAAATATGGGGAAAATCAAGTCACTACATTAAAAGTTTTTTGTTTAAAGGAAGGGTGCCTTCTCCGAACTCTTTGGTGCATCCATATTGAGGTCTTGGCTCTTTTTTGACCAAGTTATCCTTAGACTTTCCTCAAGTAGCTGAGCAGGCATTGTAAGTTACTCTACTGTTGTTAATTGTTGCTATAATTTCAAAACAAGATCCGATTGTGATCCCTTTATAGCTTCGGATGGTGGAAGAAGTCAGCTGAGGGTACTGACTCATAAATAGATAGACTTGTGTATATTTATGATGTATTAACATATCTGTTGTATTACTGCCTTAAATTATGTGAATCTATGTTGATTTCCTATTCACCTACGGATTTGTTGCATGGGCATGTGAATCTTGAAAATTGTGAATATTGGTGCCTGAATATATTCTCCAGAAAATTGTAGTTCATTGATAAATGGATCATTTTTTATGAGTTGGGATAGATCAAGGATCCTGGCTTGGGATAGGTGACATGGTAAAGTTTGTGATAGTTGCTGTAAATTTAAGTTTGTGATAGTTTGCTGTAAATTTTTCAAGCACGCAAAGCTTGCAGCCTCAGGACAAGGCGTGGAATCTCTCCATTTGCAAATTCGACAGTACTTGTTAGTCCAGCATATATTTAATTGTCACAACACACTTCCTAGCTTATCAATCATGAATGTATCATGTGGTAAGAATGATCATGCATAGCTTTTTCTGTAACTATTTAAATTCTGCAGACATTTAGTGGTAAAAGTAGTTTTAGCTTGATAAATTTGTCATCACACTTGTTAATCATGCAATCTTTGCTTTGCTTTCCGTTCCGTTGTTCTCCGACGCTCTCGCTAGCAAAACCTATGCTTGATTGAGAGTAAACTACGGAGAGGATACAGAGCTAGCAATCGATAAGAAGAAAATAAACAAAGGCCAGAATATATTTTGTTCTGAAATTTTATACACCACTAGCCACACATATCTTGTAGTGAGCTCTGTTGCTATATTGTTAGTGTTGTAAACTACATGAAAGTATTTACGAGAGAAGAAATTGGATCAAATTCTAAATAGGTACATGCTGAAAATTCCGAAAACTAAGGCCTTGACACTGATACCAAATATCAAGCATTTGACACCTGCCCTGTAGGCCTTAAACTAAGACAAGCCCTCAAGAATGAACAAACCCTAGAGTTCTGGCTGATAGTAGGATTGCTTCTATTTTAAAGTTAGAGTTTTATATTAATATATGGAGTTTTGAATCCCACCAACTCTTCAGTAAATTTGATAATTACATACAATTTGTGCCAGTGCTATAAATGTACTTTGTAGAGGCCATTTTGATAGTTGCTGTTGCATAACTGATCAGCATTTAAGCTAACAAAATTTGGACTGCCTCTGTCTGTACTTGAAGTTGTGAGATCTATAGAAGCTGCACACTTATCCGACTTGCAACCTCGCATTCTGATCCTTCTACTTAACTGTACTGAGGGTCATAAGTAGGATACTTTAGTCGAAAAAATTCTTTGCCCAGGAGCAAGAATCGCTAGAGGGTCATACGTCGATTTTCTCTTTACAAATGTATCCCAGTGTGGACCAAAATGACCCCTCCATTGTTCTTGCTTGTGATAATGTGGAAGATATTGCTTTACCCCTAGGTGGGCTGCCTCACAAAAATCTAGAATTTTTGTGTTTCGATTCAATATTTGTTCTACGAGGTCTGTTCCTGTAGCTGAAGGGACTGCATGGGTAAGAAATGCTACTAGGTAGAATATATCTTCCTCTGGAAGAACCAAAGAAGTTCTGTTGTTCCACCTGAGATGATCACTTGACTTAGGAATATGTAATGGATAACAATAATTGAAAACAAAGACAAAGTGTTACTTAGCATATAAGTCTTACTTTGACTTGTTAACTGGGTAGATAATTACAGGGCCGTTATTCGTATCTGTTAGAATGTTGCCAAAAGCTTCTTGAGCAAAGGTTTTTATTTTGCTTTGCGGAACAAGGAGATTGAGCCAGGGATGCGGGATATCCCACAACCCTTTTGGTCTTAGTTTGAGCTCTGAGGTGTGAACTCTGTCGAGGAATTGCACGTAAGAAACTTCAGACATGAAAAGAGTGGAGGGAATGTAGCTTAGCTTAGATAATAAGCTCTTGATTTCCTACATCAAAGCAAACAGATCTTCTTAAGTTGGTTCATTATATAATAGTGCTATGAAGCTAAATTTAAGATTGCTTTGCCCTGGTCTCACCTGAAAAATTACATCAGTCTTGTCTGGATTAAAGTTTTTTGCCAACTCAAGACAAAATAGTACCTTACCATCTGACTTAAAGTCACTGGCTCCAGCAGGATCTTGAGGGTCGAAGGAACCTTTCCAGCTATTTATGAGATTTGGTCTGTTTTTAATGACGAATCCTTCTATATAGTCAAATGTTTCGTCTGCAGATATTAAATATTCTTGGTCTCTCGAAAATGTGGCGAAGTCTGAGTACAGAACTCTGATCCATTTTACCTGATGAGGACCAAATTTTAATAAAACTATACGAGGGGTTTGAATAAACATTTTTTACAGAGTTGTTCTTGATGCCATGTTTTTTACCGATTCAGGTGCTGGTTGCAGTGAAATTTTTGCTCGAGTTATTATGCCAAACTGACCAAGTCCTCCTAGAACTCCATGAAACAGCTCTGAATTTTGTTTCTCTGAACAAGTTAGCACTTCTCCTTTTCCTGCACTTAGTAAACTATCATGTGATCAGAAATAATATTAGGCCTATACTGTTATAACAGGAAATTAGGTATAACTACACGAGACAAGCTAAAGATAAAATGTTCTGTGGCTCATTTTTGTCCTTGATTCATAATAAATACCACTAATATTCAATATATGTTTAGAGTTTGTAAACATGCCTGTAACAACTTCAAGCTGTTGTACATTACAGATCTGCGGACCATGTCGAAATGCCTGCCCACTGATCCCTGCATTTGATAAAGTACCACCGACGGTCAGATGCAAGTAATCTGTCCAGGATTTTGGTGCTAACCCATATTTGAGTGTTTCATGTAGGATATTTATCCATAATTCGCCAGCAGGAACGTCCACATAAGGGAATTTTCCATTGTGAACCTGCATTTCAGGTGTCCTCAGTGATTCCATGCTGATCACGATTCCTCGATCAGCTTGTGACTGGCCTTGCAGTGAGTGACCGTGTCCTCTAGCTGCAACCTTGAGTCCCGACTCTGGACCCATTGTCCATATATGCTTTAATATCTTTGATATGTCAGAAACTGATTTTGGATGGAGGACTGCTAACGGGAGGTAATGGTATCGGTTTCCAAAATCACTTGCTGCAAATTCATTATTAACAAAACTGAGATGCCCGTCGAGACATATACTCTCCGATGACAAAGGAAAACTAGAAAAACAAAGGTTGAGCTTGTTTGCTAGTACACTCAGAAACAAGATCATCAAGCCTTTGACGAAGAGAATGTTGTTTTGTATGAGAAATCCGGCACAAGGTAAAATCATTGTTTTATGTTTCTGAATTTACTATTGAAAAGCAAAGATAAGATCTTCTTGTGTTGTTTCTTAATAAGTTTGTAAAAAGTAGAGGTTTAGAAGTGGCAAAGAAATGAAAGGTTGTGGAAGGATTTTAAAGAGAGAGTTTTGGTGGGAGAGTCAACCCTATTCAATGGTAATAAGAATCCCGTATGTGGACTGCCTACCTGTATGGGAGGGAGACTCTCCTTTTCGGGCATTATTTGAATAAGGAGAAGCCATCAAAAATGCCAAGTTGAGTAGAAAAAGTCAGGGATAAGAAAGATTTCACAAATCTTTGTGCTTTTCCACACAGTTGCAACCACATATCTGCCTTTTTCTGGTTAGAATTTTAAGGATATTCTTTCTACTTGTGGAAATGGTGTCGAGTTCTCAGCGGTCTCTGCACATATTCCAGTCTCCTTTGACAGGACTGCTAAGTGCTAACACCATGCATACATGACACGACTGATCTCGTCCCCCTCTATTGCTGTAAAATACAGACATCACTTCAGGATTGGTTGATCAAGACTTTACAGACCTTCATCGATTCGTTCTGGTGGACCATATAACACATGAATTCGATGTCGAATGTGTGTGCCTTGTAGAGGAGGAGTGGGGATGAAGTATGATTGGTTATGCAGGGGGCCAACCAATGCGAAAAGACACTGGTTAGTTAGCTATCTGTTGCTATGAGATAAAATGTATCAGCCTAATTCCCAATCAAAAGGCTAAGAAAAAAGAGTATGATTCCTTCTGTTTTCTGTTTCTCCAACAAAGATAACAGTATTATTTGTACAATTATTACTTGTTTGCTTTTTCATAAACTTGTAATTCAGCATCAACTTTAGATTTGCTGGGCACAAATGAAGCTAAGTGAATCATCACCATTCTTTGCCATTACACACTTTCTACATTGTTTCTCATCTTACATTCTACTAGATATTTTACATTAGTAAGTACTAAGGATTGATTTATTTACCGTTACTTATTATCCGTAGGAAGTATGTTGTAACAATTATCTGTCAGGGACGTGAGTCCGTTCTCATGTTCCTTTGTCTTTTTTTTTATAGATCTTGATGCTAGTTCTGAAGACATGAATCTGCTTTATGTTTATTAAAATTTGAAACCAAGTAAAAATGAGCATGGAAGGATGGAAAGGTGTCAACATTCTATACAATATGATACTTTGTAGCAAAGTTTGATAGTGGAAAAACTATGGTAAATTGGAAAGGACTTGTACTAATCTGTTTAAAATCAATGCTTTATGCCTTGTAGTTTGGCATCTTTTTTTTTTTTTTTTTTTGGACAAGATGGGCAACAAATAATTTAATTCAAAATTATTTGGTTTGATCATGGATATATTTTTCCAGAACTGCACTTAGCTGATTTTGTTTTTAGTTTTCAAGAACACCAAATTCAATTAAACAACTAACCATTCTGTATACTGTAATACACTTCAATAAACCAGGGCACCTTCAAGATTCAGATGAAGCTTGATTTTATAATCATTTTTTCAATATTAAATTATTTATCTGTTTTTTTTTATCTTTTTTCAAATCACTTAATCTCACCCAAATGTTAATAATTGGATTGGAGCAAGATAGAAAGATAGAATTGTTAAGTAACCAATTGTTCTAAAACCTTAAGGTGTCAGAGGAAGCCCCCAACAGAATCTTACACTCCGCCTCAATCGATCTTAAGGTGTCAGAGGAAGGCCCCAACATGATCTTACACTCCGCTTCAATCGTACGATTGAACAACGACAATTACCAATATACCAATATTAACAATACCAAATATCAATACTAATATAAATATTTAAATTAAATAAATGGGGGTGGGAGGACTCGAACCCGAGACCACTCCCTAAACTGAGCTCTAATACCATGTTAAGTAACCGATTGCTCTAAAATCTTAAAATGTCAAGGAAGGCCCCAACAGGATCCCAACATGATATTATACTCTTTAACGAGAATAAGGTTGTTTCAAATGTGACACTAGGATTTAAATGGTAATGAGTCTTTCGAATAAAAAATTATAAATTATGGTGCTAAACTCTTCCGCAATTGGCCGAGGTGTGCGAAACACCTGCTTTAATTCCAATTTATCAAAGCAGAAAGTTAAATTATGACAAATTGACCCCAATGTGACTACTGAAATTAGCTGGACCAAGATATTCGTTTAGCTGGCTCCATACTTAACCTGACAAATGTAAGTTAAGGTACCACCTTTTAAAGTGGGGAACCAATTCTTTAAGTAGTCGACTCGCTCCTAAACTGGTCGGACTAATGTAATTCCTAAGTGCTCGATTAACGACCTGCCCAACATTTTGATATTTTTAAGAAAGCGGTCAACCATATACTCCCTCCGTCCCAGCAGGTTATTTATGTTGGGGAGGGAGGACTTTACACGCATTTTAAGGCTTATAAATAGTATAATTTTATAAATTTTTTTGGAATTTTTTTTTATAAAAATATAATAGTTTAACTTTTATTCAGAAAAAGAAAAAATTATGAAACTATATTTTATAAGAATCTTAAAATGCGTGTCGAGTGCACGGTCTCCAACGTATGCCATTCTATAAGTCTCTTCCTTTTTGCGTATGGCATCGCCACTCCCTTTGGCAGCATCCACTAATTCGGAACCTGATGGGACAGAGGGAGTAATAAATATCACTTCTCCGTCCTATAGAAATCAATATACTGAGATTGAGGGCAGAGATTAAGAAAAATTATAATTTAGTAGAAAAATGTAAGAAAAATGATCAAAGTAAATGTAGTTAATTTGTATATTATAACATTTTACTATTTTTGTAACGTATAAAATTGAGAAGAACATCTCAAAAAGAAAATTGTATAGAAATGAATGGGGCTGAGAAGTAGCTTATAACCCGTGTATGTAATGCATGGATTACTTTTAACACGAACGACATTTAATATTATTTATATTTTAATATATATTTTTAATAATAAGGAAAATAAGTGAAGAAGATAATAAGTTATAACTAGCTTTATAGTCTGTGCGAGGTACAGGCATGATCTAACATCAACTATTTTAGAATTTATATACAGTCTTGTAAAATGGAATATATTTCCTGTTGTGAGGAGTTATTTTCATCTACGTATAATGACTTTCACTGTAATGATGAGTTTCTTCTATCTGTGTATTTTATAGTACGTACATTCTTTAAACTCACATGATAATAAATTATGTAAAAGTTATATACTTGAAAATTATGTTGTGGTATAAGATGCACTTTTTTTTTTAATTTTGTATCGGGCAACTGGAGATGATCTTTGTAAAAGATGTACTTGAAAGTGTTTAAAAATTTTGAATCGATTAAAAAAAATTAAGTTCATTTATGTTAGTTGTCTTAATTTCCTATATTGGATTTACATTATTTACGGCGGATGTGTCAACTGTTTCTTTCATTAAATATGAGAGATAATTCAATAATGAGAGATAATTAACTAAAGAGTTCACGGCAGAGCTCAGTTAGTTTTGAAATAATTAGGGTATATGAATGCATCAAAGTATAAAATATAAATATTGTTTACTCACTACTTTAAAATCATGTTTTCAAGTACCGTACTGTGGATATGAATATATTTTTATCATAGCGCGCTGTAATTTGTTGAAATGTTATACCTATATAAATAAAAATATAATATTTATTTTTTTATCTGAATTTAATTTTCTTTTACTATAAATGTAATAATTAAAATATGATAGACAACATACTAAATGTGATAATAATACATACATAAAATCATAATAAAATTAGAATTTTACTCTATACTAATAAATTTAATTAAAAAAGTACATATATAATTATAAGTTGTTAATATATACTAATGGAGTGTAATAAATGGAAAATTAGTAACAATTAATGAGCTAAACGTAATTAATATATGTTATTAAATTTGATATTTATGAGGGGTAATACAATAATTTCAAATGAATAAATTGTCTCAAAAAACCCCCTAGTTGCTCTATTATATATATAATAGATGATGTATGCTTTATGGTATTTTAAGTTCTAACTAAAAATATGTTATTGGCAGAACTCAAAACATGAATCGTGAAAATAGATAATATAAAGTCTAAAGCTAATACGTTATTAACGAGACTCAAACCTTGAATGGGTAGAAATTATTTTAAAAATATAGAATATACAAATAAAGAATATAATATTTTAAATATTTTGTTGACGGAATTCGAACTCAAATCTACGAGAATAGTATAAATATTATCTTATTGTTGTATTTAATGGTTCTCATAAATCTGATTTAAGTTCTAATAGTTGTTATTTACTATATCAAATAATTATAACAAACAACCGACCAAAAACTACCAAATAGAGGGTATTCTGCTTATAATAATATAATACAAATAGATAAAGAGATTAGTGTGAATCTTGATAATTTTATTTATTTATTATTTATTATACATCTATATCTTATAAATAAGTATTTATTTTAATAAATTTTAGGATGAAAATGTCGAATCTAAAATTTATCTAAAATTTGGAACGACATAAGATAAACATCTATCATCGAATTATCTCATTACGCTCAAATTTTAAAAAACGGTGTACTTGCTTTATCAAGTTTCGTAAATGCGTTTTTATACGAATTCATAAATTATAATATAACTCATATATATAATAAAATTAAGTTCTTACAAATTTTAAATATAGATGCCTTGTTTTCATTTAGTAAAATAGTTTTAAATATATTAATTACTATGTATATGGGAGGCTCAAGAAATAATTCTTGATTGAGGTCTATTTTATACTTCCTCTGTTACATCATATTCTTTACGTTGGGAACCGTGCACTCGATACGCATTTTAAGGCTCTTATAAAATATAGTTTCATAATTTATTTTTAAAATTTTTTTTTTCTGAATAAAAGTTAAATTATTATATTTTTATACAGAAGAATTTTTTTTTTCAAAAAAGCTTATATAACTATACTTTTTATAAGCCTTAAAATACGTATCAAGCCATCCATTTCCAGCGTAAAGAACCTGGTGGGACGGAGGGAGTATATGAAATAAAATAAAGTTACTTAATGTTTCAAATAAAAATTTTAACGTGCTCTTATACCTCACTGATGAGTCCAGATGTTAGGAGAACATTCCATCTAAGAACATTCCTTTGACCAAACCGAGTATGGGTTTACAATCATGCATGGTTCTTATCGTTTCTGCACATGTTTTTATAGTTTGTGAATTTATTCCATTCACTTTGATAGACATGGGAGCAAGGATGACTGACTATAGGCGAGTAAGACTTGCGGTTAGGGCCTTTTATATTTAAGGGCCCCAAAATTTTAATTTTTTTTAAGTAAATATATATAAAATTGCATAATATATGTATGTTAGGACCTCAAAAAACTGATTTCAACTATAACCCCGGAAATCTCAGGACCGGCCCTATACGGGAGAGAGAATTTTTAATTTTAATCTTAATCTGCCGTCAACCACTAACAAGTTTAATGGACTAACAATCATGGCTTATGCCTGTGTTCACACGGATTGAGTGAAACGAAAGTGGTAATAAAATGAAATTTGTATTTTATTCGGAATGATTTAACATACTGATTGTCGAAAAGATGTTGGCGAATTAGATGTTCTATTCTCCTTTTTCATCATTTTTCTCGTAGTCTTTTTTTTTTTGATAAATGAGTTAATTCAATAATAAAGAGTCATATGGTATTTATATAAATAGTTGCATCGAACAAATAAAATACAAAAATAATCATTGATTGATCCATTTTTCTTGGAGATAAAATCATGTGATTTGTTGAAAATGATATCATGCTTCGTCACTTTCGCTTCCGCCATAAACAGTTTGAGCTATCGACTGATAATGCAATCCCCTAATAACTTTTATTACTAAATCAAGCACCGTACTCATACAATCAGTGAGAAAAATAACAAAACTTACACAAACGGTGAGATAACAAAAAATTAAAACCAAACGCGAACTAAACATGACAAACTAGCAACCTTAGAATTGCAAATGTTTAAATGAAATACTAGCTAGATCAAGATAATCCTTAGATCTGAGGAACAAACCCACAAAAATAAGATAACTTGACCACTTTCGAGAACAAAATCACCAGGAAGAACGAGAAAAATTATTTACTTATATTCATTTGATATTGAACATAAGACATTGTCTTCTATTTTTTTATAATTTTTTATATTTCTGATTTTATTCTTTTTTATTCCATTTTTACGAAGTGAAAAATGAAAGGGAATTATTATATTAGACTCCAGAGATATTTAAATGGTGCTTTTTTGGACGGTTGATTTCCGTAATGATATATCACTCCAACTCTTTAGCCCAAAAAACAAAATCCATGGGCCTAGCCCAACCCCCATATCACCTCAAAGCAAATTCACCAAACCCAGTCAGCCAAACCAATACTAGTAAGCAGTACTCACTCCGTATTTTCCATTTGTTATGTTTCTTGGGAGTATCCGACATGTATTTTAAGGTGCATATAAAGTATAGTTCTACAACTTATTTTTAATTTTTTTTGACTGAATAAATATTTAAACATTCAACTTTTATTCAGAAAAAAAAAAAAGTTTTTAAAAAAAATTACAAAACTATATACGTAAATAAATAGAAAGGACGGAGACAGTAATTAGCTTAGTACCTTAAAAACTTGATAAACTTATATTAAACCATAATATAACAAGTTCTTTAGATGAATGTTGGCACAAAAGGAAGTACACCAGCACTCAAGACAATTCTTTTCAAAACTCTTGGATATCGCAACTGCTAGCATCCTCTGACAAATTTACAGAGTCCTCGCAAGATTTCTCGGTTTCAGAGTCATGATTTTTTCGCATTTAGTCTCAAGATCTGCATCCCATCCTATACTCCAGCATTTGCGAATGTCAAGATATTCAAGTGCCTTGCATTTAGTAAGTATAGAGTTGAGGCCTAGATTAGAAAAGCGACCACAACGAATTTCCAGATGTTGTAGCTTTGACATGGTATTTGCTATTACCATTGCTTCAGACTCATCGATTTTCATATCTGCTACTTGAATCGATGTTCCCCGATTTGGTGGTGGCATGTTCCTTTTTAAGTTGATTAACAATTTGCATTCCTTTCCAAAAGCTTCTAGCCCTTTCCATGAGATCTTGTGGCTAAAGCTGACATCCAAGTGTGTGAGATTGGCAAACGACTCTGCATGCCGTATCACCATCTGGTCAGTGACATAACCATTAGACATGTTGAGGACCTTGAGACATCTGGCACTGGAGGCAACATTGAGAAAGGAATCTAACGATAAGTAATACTCCCTCTGTCCCAACCATTTCTTTACAGTTTCCTTTTTGGGATGTCCTATCCAATTCTTTACATTTCAAATGAGAATATTTAAAACTATCATAACACTGCATTAGCTACATCCACTAGGAACAGATCTGAAGCCTTTGTTTTTTTTTTTTATCTCTTGAAGGGTCATATTACAATGTGCGGCTGATAAGATTTAAGCATTAATTTTACCATGAAGACAGACTATGCCTATTAGTTAGACTTGAATAGCAAACCACCATTCATAAATCCAGATTAAGGGCATCCCAACAGAAGCAACTCAAACTAGGAAGAGAAAGGAGGGGAGATCTAACTACAGCTTTATCCTGCTTGTTTTCCGAGATGTTGTCAGAATAAGCAAAACAAAATGAACAATGCAGAGAGCTAGAGATAGAAGCAGCAGAGAAGAAAGCTTGCTCTGTACTACAAAAACTATGTCTGAAGAAAGGCTAACTGGTTAAGCAATGTTATCTATAAAGGATATGATTCAAAAACTTGACTATGTGAATTTGATTGATACCTTTGCATCCAAACATGCAAAGCGTCTTATATTTCTTCAGTAAAAGATAAGATTTTTTACGTATTCTGTTTTTGTCAACTTTATTACTAGTAAATTTGTAACTGTAAGTGTATATTTTGTTTGTGAAACATATTTTAGGGCCCCATAATTTAAGTTCGCCCAGGGCCCCTCGATTCTCAGGGCCGCACACTAAAGCTGAAATGGAAGGAAGACGAAATCGAGGCTATTAAGATCAAATGAGTATATTTACTACTATCATAAGTCATAACACTACATAATTACTTAATTAGTTACATCCACGTGTTTTAGTTGGGAAAAATAAAAAAGGTAATGTGCTTTATTTAAAAAAAGGTAATTGATTTATATAGTAATTAAGTAAGGTTAATTAATTAAAAGAATGAAATTATTAAGTAAGGGTAAGTAAGTAATTTCAGCAAGTACCGTACCGACCGACCGACCGACTACCAAATTTTTAATGTTTCGTCTATTATAATATAGAATAGATTTTTAATAATAAGGAAAATAAATGAAGAAGATAATAAGTTATAATGATGTATGCTTTATGGTATTTTAAGTTCTAACTAAAAATATGTTATTGACGGAACTAAAACATGAATCGTGAAAATATATAATATAAAGTTTAAAGCTAATATGTTATTAACGAGACTCAAACCTTGAATGGGTAGAAATTATTTTAAAAATATAGAATATACAAATAAAAAATATAATATTTTAAATATGTTGTTGACGGAATTCGAACTCAAATCTATAAGAAATTATCTTATTGTTATATTTAATGGTTCTCATAAATCTGACTTAAGTTCTAATAATTGTTATTTACTCTATCAAATTATTATAACGAACAATCGACCAAAAACTACCAAATAGAGGGTATTCTGCTTACAATAATATAATACAAATAGATAAAGAGATTAGTGTGAATCTTGATAATTTTATTTATTTATTTTTTATTATACATCTATATCTTATAAATTAGTATCTATTTTAATAAATTTTAGGATGAAAGTGTGGAATCTAAAATTTATCTAAAATTTGGAACGACATAAGATAAACATCTATCATCGAATTATCTCATCATGCTCAAATTTTAAAAATGGTGTACTTGATTTATCAAGTTTCGTAAATGCGTTTTTATACGAATTCATAAATTATAATATAACTCATATATATAATAAAATTAAGTTCTTACAAATTCTAAATATAGATGCCTTATTTTCATTTAGTAAAATAGTTTTAAATATTACTGTGTTTATGGTAGGCTCATATAAGATGTTAGGAGAACATTCCATCTAAGAACATTCTTTTGACCAAACCGAGTATTGGTTTGACATGCAGGGTTCTTATCGTTTCTGCACACGTTTTTATAGTTTGTAAATTTATTCCGTTCACTTTGATAGACACGAGAGACAGAATTTTAGGGGTCGTTTGGATCATGGAATTTCAACCCGGTTAAGAGGAATGTGAATGAGGTTATAATAAATTTTTGTATTGAAATCTCATTCTCATTCCCGTTAACCGGGTTGGAATCACAGGATCCAAACAGCCCCTTAATTTTTGTCTTAATCTGCCGTCAACCACTAACAAGTTTATTGGACTAACAATCATGGCTTATGCCCGTGTTCACACGGATTGAGTGAAACGAAAATGGTAATAAAATGAAATTTGTATTTTATTCGGAATGATTTAACATACTGATTGATGAAAAGATGTTGGTGAATTAGACTATTCTCCTTTTTCATCATTTTTCTCGTAGCCTCTTTTTTTGATAAATGAGTTAATTCAATAATAAAAAGTTATTTACTTTCGAGACAATCCTTAGATTTAGGAAACAAACCCACAAAAACAAGATAACGAGAAAAATTATTTACTTATATTCATTTAATATTGAACATAAGACATTGTCTTCTATTTTTTTTAAAATTTTTTATATTTCTGATTTTATTCTTTTTTATTCCATTTTTACGAAGTGAAAAATGAAAGGGAATTATATTAGACTCCAGATATATTTAAATGGTGCTTTTTTGGACGGTTGATTTCCTAAATGAAATATCACTCCCACTCTTTAGCCCAAAAAACAAAATCCATGGGCCTAGCCCAACCCCCATATCACCTCAAACCAAATTCACCAAACCCAGTGAGCCAGACCAATACTAGCAAGCAGTCTCCGTCCCATTCATTTCTATACGATCTTTTCTCATATTCGGCACACATTTTAAAGCTATTATAAAGTATAGTTTCATAATTTATTTTAAAATTTTCTTTTTTTGAATAAAAATTCAAACATTATATTTTTATTTAGAAGGAAATTTTTTTAGAATAATTTAAGGAACTATATTTTATAGGAGCATTAAAATGCGTGTCGAGCCTCCATCCCCCGACGTAAAGAATTAGGTGGGACGGAGGGAGTAATTAGCTTAGTACCTTAAAAACTTAATAAATTTATATTAAACCATAATATAACAAGTTCTTTTGATGAATGTTGGCACAAAAGGAAGTACACCAGCACTTGAGAGAATTCTTTTCAAGACTCTTGGATATCACAACTGCTAGCATCCTCTGACAAATTTACAGAGTCCTCGCAAGATTTCTTGGTTTCAGAGTCATGATTTTTTCGCATTTAGTCTCAAGATCTTCATCCCATCCTATACTCCAGCATTTGCGAATGTCAAGATATTCAAGTGCCTTGCATTTAGTAAGTATATAGTTGAGGCCTAGATTAGAAAAGCGATCGGAACAAATTTGAAGTTGTTCTAGCTTTGACATGGTATTTGCTATTACCATCGCTTCAGACTCGTCGTTATTCAAATTTGCTCCTCGGATTGATATTCCCTGGATTGGTGGCGGCATGTTCCTATTTAAGTTGATTAAAAAGTTGCATTGCTTTCCAAAAGCTTCCAGCCCCTTCCAGGAGATCTTGAAGCAATAGCTGACATCCAAGTGTGTGAGATTGGTAAGTGACTCTGCATGGCGTATGACCATCTGGTCAGTGACATTACTTTCGGACATGCTCAGGACCTTGAGACATCTGGCACTGGAGGCAACATTGAGAGAGGAACTTAACAATAAGTTATATGTTTCTCAATATATACAATTTCATGAATGCATAAATTTTGACACTAGACTTTATTTGCACAAAGATGAAATAAAATGAATTTGAAAAACTCATCTGTAGCTCACTCTAAACATGTGACGATAGACAAAAAAGGTTCCAGGATCAAAAGTTACAGGACAAAATTGTGAACAAGAAATCAAACATTACATGCCCCTTTTTGCTTGGAAAGAATGAAAGGGGCGGAGACAGAAGGGGGGCTCAAGGAGCTTCGACCCACCCCTGACCTCAACGGAAACTATTTATGCAATTTCAACTTCCCACAAAGGAAACTTTCGCAAAATAAATCACATGCTCAGAACTAATAACAGAAACAGACATCTACTTGTTGATATGTTTCAGAGGGAAAAACTGTAAAGAAAGAAGACATCTGTAACTGCTTTGATCCAAGGCAACAATGTAAGGAAGACAAAAGCAACAAACAAGAAATACACAATGTCGTGGCTATAAAGATCAAATGAGTATATTTACTACGATCATAACACTGCATTAGCTACATCCACAAGGCAGAGAGCTGGAGTTTTTTTCTTTTCTCTTGAAGGGTCATATTACAATGTGCGCCTGATAAGATTAAAGCATGTTATATACCACAAGACAGACTGTGCCTATTAATTAGACCTGAATAGCAAACCACAATTATAAATCCAGATTCAGGGCATCCAATAGAAGCAACTCAAAGTAGGAGGAGAAAGGGGGAGATCTAAGTACAGCTTCATATTGGTCGTTTTTCGATATAAAGTCAGAATATGCAAAACTAAATGAACAATGCAGAGAGCCAGAGATAGAAGCAGCAGAGAAGAAAGCTTGCTCTATACTACAATAAACAAAGCAGCAGACACACAAATTCAAAAACATGAGATCTTATAGGCTATATTACCCGAACTTTTCAATTTTGCCCTCATACCCGTGCCGATTGGACATGACATGGGTGTGGGTATGGGATCTGGCTCGGATCCTTCAAATGAAAACCGGACACTTCTATTTCCAGAACTATAGTTCAAAAATGATTCACAAAGATTCACAACTAGTTTCTAGCTAGGAACGTCTATAAATTACTATTCCCATGGCCTTCTTTGGATTTATGCTACAAGTTTGAAATAAACAATTAGTATATGTCTTTATACTGGTAGAAGACACTAGTTTACAAATGTAAAATATATAAAAAATAGGTATAATATCACATATCTAAACGTTATATGCTGAATCCCCGCACCCGTGTCCAATTTCAAATCCATATCCCCGAATTTTAAGATTTTAGAAATTAAGAGTCTAACACTTGGACGAGAATATGGTCTCATTTAACACAATCACAAGTGTCCAAAAAGTTAAAATTGTAATAAACAAATAATTATATTAATTAAAAAAACATTCTTGCCGCAAAATTATTTTTGAAGACCATCACTATATATAAGACATGATCCTAAACATATATCCCAAACATGATCCGAAAATGACTAACGTTTCATACCCCGTCCATCAATTTAGTTGATAACCGAATATTTGATAACATGTAGCAGCAAATTAGTTTGTAATTCATAAGATAAAAATTTTTACTTGTAGAAAATCGTAAGTACCCCGAATTTGTCCCAAAAATAGTAAATTTTCTAATAATAAGATAAGACTAACATACGAGTTCACGAATTTAAATATGCCAAATGTCCTGCCACCTTATTTGAGAAAAAATTCGGAAACCAATTCCGGAAATGTGCATACCTATTGGCAGCAAAAGCGAAACCCGCATTCCCAAGTTTAAAAGCAGAAAGCTGGTAAAATGAAGACTTGCTGTGACTAACCAACTTTCTGACAGCAACGTCAACCTTGTCGGAACTTGTTGTCCGGCGGCGACTCCATTTATGAAGGTCAATATTTTTCCAGCAGAGGGGCCCAGCAACCACAGCCCACCAAGACTTGCACACAAGTGGGACCACCCTCATCATCTCCTCCGTCGGTATTCTAGTCACTGCCAATGCCAAAAGCTCCTCCGGGATCCTCTCCCACTGACCATACTCGTCTTTTTCATCACTTTTGCACGCCTCTCTCTTCTCGCTCATCTCTCTCTCTCTCTACCCCTCCCTCTTTCTCTTCCCCTCTCTCTTCTTTATCCCTCTCTCCCCTCTCTCTTTTTTATTCTGGGAAGAAACTGAAGCTTTGGAGCAGTGGTAATTTTAAAGTCGTACTTATTTTTTTTCAAGGAAATTAAGCCCTCTTCCTTCTTAAAACTTCCCTTTTTATCTTCTTTTTGTTAGAAAAATATAAATATATAGAACATGTTTAGGAGAGATAGAGAGAAGTAGAATGAGTATTTTTATTCATGTCTCATAAATTGGTACATTAAAACCTTATATAGGCCTTTTACTAGTAACTTACAAGAATATGAAAGGCTAAAAGTCACAAGTTAAATGAACTAGAAATACAAGAGTCTCATTCTAGAGTTTTCTAAGGACATCCATATTATAACACTCCCCCTTGGATGTCCAATTTTAAGAAAAAAATCGTGCCTCATTAAAACCGTTTCTAGGAAAAAACCCTTTTGGAAAAAAATCCTAGTAAAGGAAAAAGAGTACATCGATTTTGAAAAATTTATTTTAGTTTTCTGAGTCGACGCATCCCAATCCTATGCACCAATTTTTCATAAATTGTTGGTGGTAATGACTTGGTAAATAGATCTGCAAGATTGTCACTTGAATGAATCTGTTGGACTTCGATCTCTCCATTTTCTTGAAGATCATGTGTGAAGAAAATTTTTGGTGATATGTGCTTAGTTTTGTCACCTTTGATATAGCCTTCTTTCAATTGTTGAATGCATGC
>PHNY01249766.1:426-10476 GCA_003724115.2 Anethum foeniculum
TTCATTTTCATCTCAGATTTGATATCAAAGTTTTGAGAAAACAACATATATATCCGCTTCACTTCCTTTCATTCTTAAAAAAAAAAACGCGCAAATATGAATGAGTAGAATACAAATTTTATTGTTTGATAAGTTAAAAGTCGGAGCCTAGTCCCGTCTATGGTAATTTTACCCCACTCCTCAATTTCATGCATACATACATATATTTTTAAATTGTTTTGTGTGGATGATTGTGATTGTATGATTATCTCTATCCCTTCTGCTCTTTACTATTATTCTTCTAGATATGTTAGTTCAGTTAGTTTAAGTAATTTAATTTGCATTTTATTTAAAGTGGTTTTGTTATAAATGTAAATATAACATGATGTCCTGAACATGTTCGACAAATTGCTTCTGAGAGTACCTTTCCGAAATGTTTACAAAGCTGTTGAATCACACGAGAATTCCTTATTATTTACTAACAATTTATCCCCGTTGCCGAAATGTCGAATAGGAGAGATGAATATATTAGTATCATTATTTTTTTTAAGTTGAACTAAGTAGAATTGGAATTGGAAAATAAACAAATGGCGAGCTTGCAAAAGCTGCTCAACAATAGTAAACCACATCTTCTATTAGTGCTGGAATGCTTATGAGACTCGACCAAAAGTTCTTCTGTATATCATATTTTTGTGAGTGGAAGCTTGGGTGGATGGAAACGTATAAATCTAGGGGGTCAAAGACATAGACTTATTACAGTGTCCTGTGTCCAAATAGAAGATAAGGGTCACATGTCTGTACTCTGTGGCCTGTTGTACTCGCTAAGCAATTAAGATCCCAGATGAAAGTATTGTTAGTCTATACATTAACAAGCCTGCTGATTAGAAAAATCTGTTTGTTGGAATAAAGAGAACGATATATGCAGTTTCTCATAACGTTGTCCTCCCTTATAAAACGGATGGCCTGGGGTTTGTGGAACACTCTTCAAATCACTTTATGATATTGACCAAAAGTATTATACTGTTTAGGTAAATTTATTTTGTTAGACAACGTTTCATGAAGATACGTTTGTAATTTGTAAGTGATTTCAAATTGGATTTCTCTTGGAAATATCTATACATCTATTTAAAATATTTTTACTTAATTGAAACAGTGTTAGTTTTGATTTATAAATTCTGACAGACACTTCTTTTATAAAAAGGACTTCATGCTGTTGTCATATATATACTCAAATTTACATCTTGTCGGCCTTTTGTTTGTGCTATTATAGGAACTTAGTTGCACTGCTATGTACTGTGTCAAACCTTAGTGTGACTGTGATCCTGACCTTAGCTACACTTTCGGCTCTAATTATGTAACTGAAATTTTTACAAGTAATGTTGTTATCACTTAGCAGAAGTGCAGAACAGCTAAATTATTCCAAATGCCTTCTGATATCTAGTAACTACTAGTAACATGTTAATTGATGTAGAGTCAGATATAATGCAATTACTAGTAAGTAGGTAGCTAAACTTAAGACCTGCATAAATGACAACTGAAATTGATTTAGTCTCTATGTTGCTTGGTTGACCTAGGAAGTCATAGCTGGTGAAAGTAATATCGTTCTTGATCTGAGCTGAAAAACAAAACAGTATATTATGACTGACAATATACCGAGACATATTACAAAAACAGTTATTTGTTTTGTTGAGATCGATCCAAATATGCATTTTTTTTTTGTCGCAGATGTCAAATAATAGGAGGGTTAATACACATTGTTCATGGACGCTAAGAACAATGGCCTTTTAAAGTAGTGGCAAGGAGCTTCACGTCCATATATGTATATATGACAACCCCAAAATCATTACTCTCAAACCTTCTTCGCCACTCCAAATCCATACGCATACTTTCTACTTATTCTTCTTCTTCTTCTTCTTCATCTACTTGTATACCATCATTATATTCTTCATACTATATATCTTCAACCCAGTTCTGTAATCGCACTCACACTCCATGTATTCCAACAATTAATCTATACAATACACGTTATTTCTCTACTCACGATGCAAATGTTAACCTGGAAACTGACTCGGTCGCGACTCAGTTGGATGTCTCTGAGTTAGGGTTGAGTACTTCACAAATTGGGGAACAAATTATTAGCGACACTGATTCCATTCTTCCAGTTCGGGCACTCATTTCGATGCTTGATAGCTATCATGATCTCAGTGGCTTCCCTTGGTTAGTATTAACTTCATTCAATTTCGATGCTTGATAAACTTCATGCAATTTTATTCTCGTGGGCAAATTTTATTTTATTTTATTTTTTTTTTAAATTTTAATCGATTCTGTTTTACATATTTTTTTGTTGATTTGCAGGTGGATTGTAATAGGCTTGACTACATTGGCTCTCAGGATGGCATTATTTCCCTTGCTTATATTGCAACTCACCAAGTTAAAGAGAATAGCTGAGTTGTTTCCTAAATGTGAATATTCGTTTTTAATTCATCTATTTCGTTGAGCATATGTCGGATATTTATTTATTTTGTTCTCTATCTAGTTCTTAAATAAGATACATCTTATAATTATTTGAAGTTCAATTATGAAAGTAAAAACATTAGTTTATATATTGGCGACTAAATAAGATAATTTGATTCAACAAGTCTTTACCTTGTGCGGCATCAATAAATTTTTTAAGTATATTTGTTAGGCTTATCATTCCTGAGACTGCTAAATGGTACTGTGAATGTAAATTTATTATCTTTTTCAATATGAATTGCGGGTCGCGAGGAATTAAGTTTTGCTATCCATAAGATTTTTTTGGACAAGTAGAGATTCCGAAAGTCTGATCTATGATTTATTAACCTTTTTTGTATGGGTTAATATGGTGAAAGAACAATTTTTTTTATTCAATATCGATATTGGAAGGCTTTCGTTTCTGTTTCAGTTACTTGAGAAAATATTACTTGCAGTTTTTGTCTTTTTACATTTGTTGACTTCTGTATGATTTTTAAAGTGCCTCCTCCTTTGCCGCCACCTCTCTCAGAAAGGAGTTTTAAAGATCAATTTATGCTATTCTGGAATGAAAGACGAGCAGTAGGATGCCCTTCATTTTTATGGTTTATGGCATACATATCCATCCAGGTTAGGTTTCAGTTGTATATGCTTGCTAATTCTATGTTGCCTATTTTTGAAAGCATGTCATGTAAATTGTTCTTGTGTTTCTGGCACCGTTTCTAAATAATAAAAACAGTTCGAGGCAGTGATGTAAGATCATATTAACAGCCACCAGCTGTATGTGTGTCACACGGAGAACGTGGAACAACCATGAAATATAAGAACCTGTTGCCTAATCGAACAAACATACTATGTACTAGTTTGCTGTAAAGAGTGTTATGGAGGAAGGTTTCTCTCATCTAAAAACACAAATACATTTTATAAGTGATACTGTTTGATTGACTGTTCTACACTTTCCAGATTATAAGATAGGACGATAACGACAATCTTTTCTAGAACGAATGACGGAACAAGGACTATACACAATAACACACAATTTATGCCTATTCTTAAAAAATAAAACACCAGAAAATAGGACCATAATACTAATATATTTCTTGTATTCATAATTTTACATGTATTATTGTCTTAAATGGTTTTTCTGATTTGCAGTTTCCATGCTTTCTATTGTGGATGACAACTGTCCGCAAAATGTCGTTGGATCATCACACAGGTTTTGAATGTGTAAGTGGCCGGCATCCTAATTCCTACACAGTCTCTATAAAATTGATATGCTCGCCAAGTATATATGTATCCACTAAATGAATCCAAACCCCTTTGTAGAAAGGAAATCAGAGTTATAGATATTGAATATAAAACTGATAGGCTCCCTAAGTTTGCTTCATGCACATTGTTTCTGATTTGCACAATTAGAACATGTTGATGTTTTTAATTCTTGATTGACCAGTCTCTATTTGAAAGTAAAACCGCTTGACATTGATAAATGACACACTTGATAGTTTTGTTTATTATTTACAGTTGCTTTATTTACCAGATAGTCTAGGTGCTTTATGATTTACTTCTGTTAGTTTCATATGCCTTTCAATCTGAGCTGTAGAAAGGATGGTCCGTAGACAGTAGAGATGTAATGACAGAAGGTCGTAAACTAGTACCCAGTGCACATGACTGAAATATTATGAAGTTTTACCTTAATTTCTCATATATAGGTTGTTTCTAGGGTTTAAATCTCTGACCTAGCGGATTCAATAACCTGGACTAGTACCCAGTGCTCAGGACTATGATATCTGAAGCCTTATCTTTATTTCTCATATATAGGTTGTTTCCAGGGTTCAGATCTGTGACCTAGTGGATTAAATGACCTAGCATGACGTACAGTGTTATAATAACAATAAGAAACATAAAGAACTTGGAAGAGATCTCTAGCATAACTGTTGTTATAAATAATCTAAAATAATTGTAATATGTCAGGAATTCCAAGTAGATTTTATTTTAAAATAGTAGATATAGAGTATTCAATTGAAAATAGAGGACATAGATCACACCTGTAAGATTAGAGAGAAATACATATTCTCCTTCCGTCCCATCGAATTATATACGTTTGGATTGGGCACGGAGGTTAAGAAAAAATGTGATTTAATGATAAAAAGTAAGAAAAGTGGGTAAAGTGGTGGGGTCAATCAATATTTAATGTTTAAAATGAGTGTAGTGGAAGAAAGTAGTGGATGTAGTTAGTTTTTATATTATAATTTTTTTTACTATTTTTAGTAACTTTTGAAATGTATAGAAATGAATGGGACATCCAAAAAAGGAAAGTGTATAGAAATGAAAGGGACAGAGGGAGTAGAGATAAGAGAGGATTAGCTGGGAATAAAGAGGATCTATGTTACCTAGACTTGTTTCCAATATGTGTACTTGTGTCACACTTGCTCTGATCTCAAGTACCAGTGTCATACGCTCAACATTTAGACATGGGTATGGACACTAAGATGCTTTGTTTTGCAATATAAATATTTTTGCAATGTATTACTGAGTTGGACATATTCGTGTTGAACGCATCCAGCTGACTTGGGGAACGTAGGAGAGGATGCCGAATGCTTTCACTGAAATCATGACCTTTAATCATTCTGTGCTCTAGCAATTGCGTTTCTTACAGTCGAGTGGCTTTGCCCTAAACAGTTAGTCATTAGCTTAAATCCGTTATATATTACACGACTTCGCTGTAATACTGAAATTGTCCCTTCAAACGAATAAAGGACATTGTATTTGGAATTAGGGTGCTTCTCTTTCTATTGCTTGCATCTGGAGAAGGAAAATAATGAATTTGTAGAGAGGAAAAAATTAGGGTTGGTATGCCGGGTAGTCAGTCTTGTTGGGCAAGACGTAATTGGGGAGATTTAGATGGTGGAAAGGGTAACATTTTAATATGATTAAACTAATGACAAACTGTACAACTGAAGTAATTATGAAGTAATTATGAGACTCAATACTAATTTCTGTGGATTGGATTTTGGCCACCTATTGAGTTCTTAAATCTAATTGAATATGAGTAAAGATACTTTGTGGTTTACTACTTACGAGAAATAGACCGCTGAAGAATAACAAGGAAATAAACACACGTTTATTCTGTCTGTGTTTTGAACTTTTTAGCACCTTTTACTGAAGGCGATAGGGTATTTTCAAAAAATTCTAATTTTTTGACTCCTAAAACTATGGATGTGGTGATTGATTTTTTTATTCGAAAGGAGTTAGCGGGGCAGTTTATTCTCTCACCTATCTTAAAGTCATCATAGTGTTTTTTCCTGAATTAAAGTAAGCATCTTTTAACCTAATTTAAAATTCAAACTATTACAGCTTTAAGATGCAAGTATCAGAAGTCAGAACCAACTGTTATATACTGGACTTTGACCACCATTGATTTTCTTATCAAACACCTGGAACAAGACAATTACAAAGTATCAAGGGAAAATCTTAGAATCTACACATATAATGTAAGAAACTCGAACGTACGACTGCTTCATGCTTCACGTCATTAAAGAGTCCATAGTAAAGTTTGATTTAATATTGCTGGGCCTGAGAATGATCTCAGGAAACTTGCCTGAGGTTAAAAAAAAATAAGTATGAAATAGGGGTATTTTTGTGAATGCAATGCAGGGGGGTGGTGTTTATATTTGCAGATTTGCCATTAAAATTTTATACTAAAAAAAGACCTAACCTCAGGTAATATGCCCGAGGACACCCTCAGGTCCAGTTCTCCCTCTCTCTCTCACAAGATCTCACAGGATGCAGGAGTGAACTTACATGGATATAATCAAACTTTGTCATGGACTCTCTTACGATGTGAAGCAGTAGGCTTGTGCTCAAATGAGAACCTCTTAAAACGAGATTCGTGAGAGCTGGTGACTTGCGTAGTTAAATTTGGTGTTTTCTTACTAAATTTAAAATTTTTGGTTTGCACCAAATCACCAATTTATTGAATTCGAAATTTCAACTTTTCAAAAAATCACCAGTTTCAGCTAGAGAAATGATCGATTCTCACGTTTCTCATTTTAAGAAGTTAGAAGTTTTCATTAGAGCACAATCCTATCTATATATATACATGTAATGTCTTTTACTTAACAAATTACAACGCTTTAGAAATTTTTCTCTTTCTATTTTATTTTCTTTCTCTTGCCTCCCTAAGCTAGCCGTTTTGAATATAGATGCCTGTTGGCAGCTTATAAAATGTCAAAAATAAAGAATCTGCTTATGTAACCAATTGTGATTTAGAAGTTAGTAGATCTGTTTCGTTATCTTGAAACACTATAAAATGTCTCTAGTTCTTACATAGTTTTTGAAACGAAAATAATTTCAGGGGGGCGCTCTGTGGTTCCAGAATTTAACTGAATTACCTCATGGTGTTAATGGCTCAATCTTTCCTTTAATGATTGCTGGTCTGCATTTTGTTAATGTACAGGTAGAAACTGGTCACCTATTTCATATGTCACGCTTCAAGTTCCTTGTTTAATTCTATATATTCACGATGTTGCCTCTACCATTTGTGGTAGGTATAGGTAGAGACTATTATTTAGTTTGTAATCAAGTGAAACTTTGTTCCTTGGGCTTCTGTATGCTACAGACTGCTGCTTTATATAATTGCAGATTTATTTTTGGTGCATTTCTAATTGAATTTTATATTCTCTACCACTTTTTTCTGGAAAATATACGCCCTTCATGAAAATTGAATAATAAAGTTGAAAAATGATAAATAGGAAGCTAATGTCATTTATTGGATTAATTTAAAAGTAGAAATCTGTTACACTGAGGATGTATGAATAGTAGTAATAAAAGTTTGATCAATATTTAATGTTAGTAGGTTGGTACTTTGTAGTTGTCTCCAGATCGATATTGGGTTGCTGCCTTGACAGCATTGCATTATGGTGGACATATCTCTTTCTTTGATCACTGCTAAATGTTACATAGACTTAGTAAGTCATACAAAACAGTTTCCTAAATGTTTTTTACACCGTTTGATACTTTGAATGATTACGGAAGGACGTCAATTGGAAACTTAAAATTATACATGACACTGATACTGGAAAAAGTAGTTAAAGGATCTAAACTGTTAAATTAAAGGACGAAGCCATCTATTATCCGTTCATAAAACTAACAGCATAGACTAATACTTCCAATATTTACATTTATACGTGCACCACGTCGTTTTGGCTTTTTATTTCTCGTTAGTAATTGCTCATGATGTCTTCTATGTTCACGTGAACTGAGAAATAATATTTGTCAGACCTAATACACTTTAATTTTCTTGATACATTGTTACATTGCATCTTGTTGGCATTAGTCCATTGAATGTACGATACTATAGTTAAGTGGATATTTCCTTTGAACAGATTTCGTTCCAAACTGCTTCAACTGGAAAAGTGAGTGGCTTGCTTGGCTTTTTGGTTAAGGTGTGCACATCAAGTCTCGTGCTATAACTAGTCCAGGGAGATTGCGAATTTACAATGTTTTAGTACTTGATATAGCAAGCATATAGGCTGCCGAGGATGGATTGACTGAGCTAAAGCACAAATTAATGACAGTTTCACGTTGAAATGCTAATCAAACCACTTTGTTGTTTCAGAGTTACAAGTTTTATTTGGATGCGATGACAGTGCCTATTTTTGTTGCTGGCTTTTGCGTTCCGCAGGTAACAAAATTTGCAACTTATATTTAGGGATATGTGTATCCTTTCTGTTGAATACGTGAGTTGAAGCTGAGCTGGCTAGTACAGATTTTAACGAGTTAAATGTTTATGGAGGAGTCCATCATTTAATTCGTTAGCGGTTTGAGAGTCTTCTGTTTTTTCGGCAAGTCTGTTTTTATAATTGTTGGAGACTGGAGAGTGTTCTCCAGCACCACATACTATTTTGAAATCTAATATTCATGCTTAAGATGGCTGCGGGATTGAAGCATTACTTTTTGTAACGAGGGATGCAACATTAGCTACATAGCTTGCTATCAAGTTTTATCTGAGCAATTTAAGAGGAACTTGGTATGAGAGTTTGAAGAACCATTATCTTGTTTTTATGTTTGGTTTGTTATTCAGGTGCCAGAATGGGTTTTATAACAATCCGTAAAATTTGGTGCTTTCAGCTTGAGGGGGTTATTGGTAAAAATTCTAGAGTTCATGTAATATAATACGAATGGTATGATTGGGAATCATTAAAGAATCTTTTTATCTATTGAACGAGTGATGGTTAATCTACTATCCACATGCAACAGTCCTGAGTTGTACGAAGGCTCTCTCTTACTATGAAAAGCAAATGAAAAAAGTTATGTTCTCCTCTTTATTTCTTGACAATATTAAGGAAAACTTATGTAGGAACTTCCTACTAGGAAGTGGATAGTGTGTCAACGTTTTTCCACCTGATCCTAGTTTTAAGTTTTTAATTCTGGTTCTTATATATTCACTATGATCCATATAGTTTGTTATCCTTGTTTTCATATGGCCTACTTTTTTTTTAAAGCTAGAAGGCCAGTTGAGATGACTTGAGCTGCGTCATATTTTGTAAATAATGGGGTCTACTTATATCCAGAAAGTCATAAAATAATGTTAGTCCTTTTCTCTCTCCTTTGTTTTGCAGGGTAGTTCAGTCTATTGGTTTACAAATAGCTTATTAAGTCTCATCCAGGTTGGTGCATCACATTAAATTTATTGTCTATATATACTAGAGAAATTCATTATTATACTAAATGATATGCATGGTTAAGTCCTTTCAAGAATCTAGGAAAATAAACATCTTCTCTTACTTTGTCATCAAGGGTGTAGCCCAGCTAGGGAAATAATTGTTGTTGTTGAACTTTTGCTATGTTTCATGTCAAGACGCCAAGAGGAGAATGAGAAATGTAATATGATCACCAACTTGCTGGTATAGAAACAGAAAGTAAGATGAAAGTACGAAAATCTATTATTTAATTGTTGATTGGCAATTATACACCAGTAACAATTATGATATAATGTTCCAGTCTCACACTACAGGGGCCAGTTTATTGCATTAAATGGAAAAGTGGAACCTAAATTTCACAATCTGAAGAAGTTCTTATAAGAATACCGTAGAGGAAAGCAAATATACCAAATGAATTCCGCATTGGAGAGATATGTATCTAGTAAAAGAGAAAAGAACCACAGCACAATGTGTCATATGGAGATAACATCTCCGTGTGTATGGATCTTCCAAGTGCGTATTTGCGAGACACAATTGAGAGATGCAGAACAGACCCAGCATAGTTTGCTGCATCCCAAATTTTTAGAAAAATAAATGCATGTTAGACATGTGTATCACCTCCTGTTAGCGATTCACTAGTTCCCAAGGTTGTTACGGCGCCACGGCGCCGCGGCGAGTTGCGGCGCCGGAGGACCTTCACAACAATACGGCGTCGTGGCGTTTGTTGTGGCGTCCGTATGACGCCGAAAACAATCACAATATATGTAAATTAAAATTTATTGCTCTACATATAAAGTTACTAACTAACAATAACACTAATACTATTAAATAAAAAGCCATTACTTATAAAATTTAATACCATATTACCAAGTCATGTAGG
>PHNY01249781.1:2675-14416 GCA_003724115.2 Anethum foeniculum
AGGCGTCCATCTTTGGAGTATAAATTGCCTTCATGTCCATAATAAATTATGAGAATATTGGGGGTGGCAGGGAGTCGAACTTGAGACCCCCGCCGACCAGAGCTCTGATACCATGATAGAAATAATTCCTCATCCATTTCATTAACATTGCTGGAATATATACAATGTACAACACACACCTTAAGGCTATAATTAGGGAACCTAAATATATCCATAACTAATTATAGGAACAGACTAACTAATTACAATAAATCATATCCACAAATATCTCATAGATATCTTTAACACACCCCCTCAGTCGAAGCGGGAGGTAGACGAACACTGAGACTGTCCCTGAAATCTTCAAAAAGGACACGCGGAAGACCCTTGGTAAAAATATCCGCGACCTGATATCATGATGGCACATGAAGAACCCGTACCTCACCTCGTGCAACCTTTTCCCGCACAAAATGAATATCCATTTCAATGTGTTTAGTACGTTGATGTTGTACTGGATTACCCGACAAATAGATAGCACTGACATTGTCACAATACANCAACAGTAGCCTTTGTAACTGGACAATGCAATTCTAATAACAAATTTCGGAGCCAACATGATTCANGAAACAACATTAGCCACACCCCTATACTCGGCTTCTGCACTAGATTTGGAAAGAGTCGGTTGTCGCTTGGAAGACCAGGAAATCAAGTTGTCACCCAAAAACACACAATACCCAGATGTAGACCGTCTCGTGTCGGGGCACCCACCCCAATCAGCGTCAGTATATGAAACAAGAGAGGACTGTGAAGAGGGATAGAGATGTAATCCATTGTCCTGCGTTCCTTGAATGTACCGAATGATTCGTTTAAGAGCTTGCATATGAGCAACCCGTGGAGCATGCATGTGCAGACACACTTGTTGAACCGCATAAGATATATCTCGTCTTGTGAAAGTCGGATATTGAAGTGCCCCAGTAAGACTCCGATATAGTGAGGGATTCTCAAAAACAGAACCAGTAGTCGCACTAACCTTGGCCTTCGTATCAACCGGTGTAGGTGATGACTTACAAGAGGACATGCCAGCCCTCTCAATTATCTGTTGTGCATAATTCTTCTGTGAAAGAAACATGTCGGCCTTATGACGAGTCACTGAGATACCAAGGAAAGAACTCAAGGGACCAAGATCTCAGACCAAGTCCGGAGGGACTGCCTCAGGCCATATATTGATTTACATAACAAACACACGTAATCTGGATGAGTACGATCACGATAACCCAAAGGTTGATGCATGTAGACTGTTTCCTTTAAGTCACCATGGAGGAAAGCATTCTTTACATCTAACTGATGAATTGACCAGCCTTTCGAAAGTGAAAGGGAAAGCACTATGCGGATTGTAGCTGGTTTCACTACCGAACTAAAAGTTTCGCCACAATCAATACCCACCAGCTGAGTTTTTCCATTACCTACAAGTCGAGCTTTATGCCTTTGAAACACACCATCTGAATTTTCTTTATGAGTAAAAATCCACATAGACCGAATAACGTTAACATCAGGTGGACGGGGCACCAACTCCCAGGTCTTATTTTTAATAAGAGCATTATATTCCTCATCCATGGCAATTTTCCAATTCGGGTCCCGAAGAGCATCAACAGGGTTATGTGGTAAAGGTGACCGATGAGCTGTTGTGGTATATGCATGATCAGAATATTTCATATTTGGTTTAAAAATACCACGTTGACTCCTGGTGACCATTGGGTGCTGGTTTATAGGTGTAGGGGAAGATGTTGATGTTTGCAGACTCAAGGAGGAAGATGGACTCAAGGAGGAGGGTGATGTTGACGTTGGTGAAAGTGAAGGAGATGAGGATTGGTTTGAGAGTAATGGACTCGTTGTAGGAGAATGAGGAGAACTCCCAGGAGAAGGATGAGGACTACCATGGCTTGTCTCATGTGTTTGAGGACTTTGTGGCTGAGCAGACGCAGACACAGGAGGACTTTGATTTTGCAGATGATACACTGAATAAGGTGATAATCCATCAGCTAAAAAATCATAAGTAGATGTGGATGAAACATGTAACTTAGCAAACGGAAACACATGCTCATCAAATAACATATGGCGACAAAGTATAATTTGTTTTGATGATAAATCATAACATTTGTAACCACGGTGATTAGCCGGATACCCCAAAAAAACACAAGGTATTGGACGAGGTTGCAATTTGTTAATTGTGGTAGAGGGAATGAGAGGATAGCACAAGCAACCAAAAACCCGAATGTTAGAATATGAGGGAACCCGTTGATATAGAATTTCAAGAGGCGATAAAGTTCCTAAGACCTTGGTCGGAAGAACATTCAGAAGATATGTAGCCATTTGTAATGCATGATTCCAAAAATATGGAGGGAGAGATGCATGAGCTAAGAGTGTTCTAGTGACATTATTAATAGTTCGAATTTTTCTTTCTGCTTTCCCATTTTGAGAAGAAGTATGAGGGCAAGACAACCGAAAAAGCATTTCATTGTTCTTAAAAAAAGTCCAGAAATGACGATTAACAAATTCCCTCCCATTATCACATTGCACATTTTTAATAGTACACTCGAATTGGGTGAGAATATGAGCATGAAACTCCACAAATTTATCAAAGACATCGGATTTCTTAGCAATTGGAAAAGTCCAAAGGAAATTAGAAAAATCATCCAATAACACAAGATAGTACTTATGACCCATAGTACTCAAAACCGGAGAGGTCCAAAGATCACTATGAATGATATCAAAGGGCCTTAAAGTACTTGAACTAGAATATACAAACGGCAACTTGATATGTTTTCCAAAAACACATGATCTACAAATGCTAGAATGAGAAAGCTTAGAACAATCAATGTTTTTATTGAGTAGAAGAGCATCCAAAACTTGTGCACCAGGATGGCCTAAACTTTCATGCCAAAGTGATGAATTTATGGTTGCAAAAGTAGAATGAAGAGCTCGATTGTTGATGGATTTTGTAAGAGGATAAAGATCTCCCCCGCTCTCACATCTCATTATTGGCACCCCCGTCTGTAAATCCTTCACAGAAAACCCAAAAGGATCAAATTCCACCGTAACAGAATTATCAGTGGTAAATTTACGAACAGAAATAAGATTTTTAACAATTTTGGGAGCTTGGAGGACATTTTTAAGGGACAAAGGAAGGTTGGGAGATGGTAATGCAGTATGACCATATCCTTGAATTGGAATAATATTACCGTTACCAACAACAATGCCATTATGATGAGAATTATGTTGATTGCTCAAATTAACATAAGACGAGAAATTACCATTTGAGGATGTCATATGAGATGTAGCCCCAGTATCCATGTACCACGACGTATCAGGTTGATTGAGAGTCATGGTATGCATTGCAGATTCAATATCCGTTGGAACATAAGAAGCTGACTGCCCAACCGTTGTTCCTGTGAAAGCTTGTTGTGGTCTAGGACCAAGAACTCCAGGCTGCGACTGCTGAACTCCCATGGAACGAGGCTGGGTCCAGTCTTGAGTTGGGTATGGACAAGGTGGAGCTGACCACCCTTGCATCCAAGGTGGAGCTGGCCAAGGTTGGAAATAACTTGGTGCCCACTGTTGTGAACCCCACTGCATCCTATTATGTTGCTGTCCACCATTACTACTGCCACGGCCTTGACCCATACGTCCCTCACTAGAGCCACGACCTCCGCCTGAACCAAATCGTTTATTATTTTTCCTGTTGTTATTATGCTTATTGCCACGAGGAGGTGCGGATCCTTGATTCGAACCTGTGTCTTCAAAGTCCGTCGGCGAGACCACCAACATAGCAGAGTCAGACCCTGTGGCAGCCTCTTTTGCTAAACCAGCCTCCTCCAATGTCAACATAGACCTGGCTTGATAAAATTGTGGGAGAGGGTCACTTTGTCGGATTAAGATCCCAACACCACGGTATGCCCTTGGGAGACTTGACACCAGTTGAATAACAAGTCTACTATCCGATACCGGTGTCCCAACATTTTTTAATTGATCAGCAAGAGACTTGAGACGCTGACAGTAAGCCGAAACATTCGGAAAATTTTCCATTTTTGTACTGAAGAATTCAGCCTCTAAAATTACCACACGGGAATTCTTGTTGTCCATCAATTTATGAATAATTAATCAAAATTCATCAACTTCATGATGTGAGTTAGTATTTTGTGTGTCATTAAGCACACATTAAAAAAAAAATTAAAACAGTTTTTGATGTGTATATGCACTTGTGGTTTTGAAACTAACTTTTATTAAATATAAAATTATTCCTAAATATGTGTATCAAAAAATTAAAAACTATTATCTGCGGCTTTATTACACATACCTAGGGATTTTTTAATCTCGCTAGCTACTAATTATAATCACTATAATTGATATTTAATTAAACAAATATTGATTTAAAACACTAGTATAACGCAATTAAATTCTAATTCCAGCACTAGTATAATCAATTGTTTTGCATTAATGAGAAACTACAGGATGGTACAAAAGTAGGAGTACGTGTTATGTAAAAATAAAACAAAAAAAAAAATTGCAGTAAATTAAAGATAATACTTCCAAGTTCCACCACATGCATTCAGTAGTATTATTGCTGCACCCTCATTTTCAGCTCTGACGCACAATATACATAATTGAGAAAGAGCGGAAGGAAGGTGGTTAGATTCGAGATATGCATGTAATAAGCCATCAATTTCCTTTTAATCTTCTCATTTGGTATTATGATTTCAGGCGATCTAATATGCTTAGCAAAATGTTTGTTGGACATGGAGCGCCAGGTCCTCTGCGCTAAGTGTGCATTCTATCCCAATCTGTTAACATAAATACCATACAAAACATCAATTATATATAAGTATCATATTCTATGAAATACATATTTTGGGATGGAAATAATCATAACGATTGTTTTACGTTAACTTTTAAAAAAGTGCCGAATAATTTAATTTTTAAAATGAGTACAAGGATTGCTTGATTCTTTTTTTGCAAGAGTGATTAACATTTTTGAGAATAATTACCATAAAAGTCAGATCACGCCCATATAAACATATTATAAATATTTTTGAAAATATATAAAAATAAAATCCCAAGACAAAAGTACAGGACAGTAATCTAGGGGGTTCTGTGCACTGGAAATGGCTGGACAGTGTTGAAACTTGAAATAGCATGCATATATACAGGAGTAAAGTAGGTACATGGTAAAACAAGTAAATTTTCCCTAGTTTTCAGTGAAGACTGATGCTAATTGTAGTAAACTTAAAATACCCGTTTCGAGTTCACTAGCAGTACAACTGTGTCATTTTACTCTCTTTTAACAGTAGTAACACCAGAAAATGATTACATGTATGTTAAATGATGGAATTTTTTCCTTTCGAAATTCAATTCATTTTTGCTGCTGTTGTAACTATACCAATCTACCATCCTGCAATTTTCTAACCTAACAGTACTTTCTGTCTAATTTACTTAAAGATAGAGAGACAAAAAAACACTCCCCCACCCCACTCCCTTGTGTTCCTCTTTTGCCAAATATAAGGGGGCTAATAGTGTTTCAGCTAGCTAGCAAGAATATTTGTTTCTCGGAGCTTCTTTCTTCATAGAAATAATAATTTACTCTAAAAAACTAAATTAAGATGTTAAAGCATATCATTTGAATATAGGAATCTTTTTAATTACCTTGATGGTGAAAGAACTGATCATAGTTTCATCAGTAGAACTGAGGCTCACATTGAGGATCTCAAGTGAGAGATCTTCAAGGGCTGTAATGATCTTGAGGGTTTGGCCAGGTATTCTAGCAGACATGGTCTTTAGAAGCACATTAGGCCCTGAAAATTTCACTTCTACATCTGCAACCGCGGAATTTGAATTTGCAACTAGCTCGTTAGCAGTAGCAACAGCATTGTGGTGATTGATTGAAGGCGAGGAAATTGGAGACAGTATGGTTGGAGATAAGTTATAAGCAGCTGAGTGGAGCAAATTAGCATGGTGCTTGTAAGGGCTAGTTGGTGTTCTTGGGCTTATGGGTAGGCTTGGTATTAGTCTAGGACTTAGTGGTGGTTTTCTTGGGCTGATTGGTAGGTTTCTTGGACTTGAAACTAGCCTTGGACTTAGAACTTCACTGTAGACCTTTCTTTGCTTCTTTGCCTCGAGGGATTGTAAAACTTGCTGCAACTCAGTAATGTAGTCAACTACCCCTCCTACTATGGATGCTTGATCACCCTGTGAATGTTCAATGTTATTAACTAGACAAAATGACGACGAAGTTCTCTCCAAAAAATAGAGAAAATAGTTAGGTGAACAATCCTTCAAATTTATTTAGGTGTTCAAATTTGACCTAAAGTATGCGTATATCATATGCATGGATCGTTAATTATGCAATCAAAATACGATTTCTTAGTGCATCTGCCAACCTTTATAACAAACCAAACAGACAGTATGTCTCACTGGAAAGTAGGGATGGGTGAGTGATATTATTATTTTTAAAATAATTCTTAAAGATATTGAAAGTTTTGAACCATTTCTTAAATTAGTTTTTGATTTTGTTTAAAATTTCTTGAGAAGCGCCTCTGAGAATCAGGCTACAAAAATGGGTTTAGATTACTCACTCTTTTGACATAGAAGCATGGCATAAGCGAACGCAATACAGATAGATTTTCATTCATCTGCTTCCTGCGGTTGCGTTCCACAGTAATGTGGGAAACCTTCTGCTGCCCATCGACATTCAGATCTTCATACCCGGTTGCAGCTACCTTCTGTTTCTTGGACTTGTGCGAACTAACTGCCTCTATCTCAGTTTCAAATTGATCTTCTGAAGGAATAGCATCGAAAGAAAATGTTGAATTTTGAGAAACTAAGTTTGTACCGTTATTAGTCTCCGGCTGCTGACTATCACTTTCTTGAGGGCACACAGTACTAGACTCGTGAGCCAGCTGAGGTAATGAATTGAAATTGGACGTTGACACTCCATCTAGAGCCTCCAGAATACTAAAAATATCCTCCGGTGAGGCAACGGAGAAGTTGGACTCCAAGAATTGATTATCGTCGGAGTCTTGGAAGTATTCAGGTAACAAAGTGTGCATGTTGTTGTCATGAACCTTCATTTTTCTTTAACGAATGGTAAACTAGAAGAAGAAAATAAAATAAAATATACACTTCGTTTCAGTGTAAAATATATATATATATATATATATATATATGTATTTGGTTGTCAAGATCAAGGAAGGAGAATGCTTAAAAACAAGAGTGTTTGAGGCTGGTGAGCTGGTGTGACCCTAATGAAAGAGACTAAACTATCACCATCAAATATATATTTATATATTGTTGCCATGCCATTACATGTAAAAATTCACATGCAATGTTACTGCTGCATAAGAGTAACCGCGTTGTAAGCTGGGAGAGGTAAATATCCTAATCACGTTGTGTCTGTGTTTGTGTGCGTGAGAGAGAGAGAGAGATTTTTTAAATACAAGAACGATAACTATTTTCACCTATAAGTTATGGGTTTAAATACTAAAAAAAAATATAAATTAAGTTAAATTCGTGTAGTATAAAACATGAGCTAGTTCTGCAAGAAAAAAGAGTTAGCATATAAATTTGCATGCTTTGAAATTTGAACTTAAACCAATTTATTATATGTAAGCATTATCTGCGGGGAGAAGGACAAAGATATGCACTGCTGACCAATGTTCTGTTTAGATTAAATTCAGCAGTAAGGGGAACGTTTGTTAATTTAAATTTCTTTTATCAATTTCAGGTAACTGCATGCATTTCCTGACCACAGCTCGGAAAATATAATGTAGCACTAAAAGAATTTATTTTTCAAGGCCTACCATATCTTCTGGTTTGTGCATATAACTCGTATGGTTACTATGTAATTATACACAGTTCACTTTGTAATTTAGTTTGATTAGAGTTCATGTTTCATTACTTAGTTGATACTACTCTACTAAGTTTTTAAGGGTCCAACAGTTAACATGGTTTTAAGGTGTATAATATATGTTCATATAAATATAATTGTTTCAATTAATTTTCCATCAAAAACCATAGACTCTAAATGTGCATCGGTAACAAATATTATATATGTTTCAAGATAAGTTTGGAAATAATCAATTATATTATCCTGCCTTAATGTAGCTAGACTACAGGGAGCAACACTGTCTCTTCTTGGTTTAGCAATACTTATTATATTAAACTTGAAGGCTGAGTTTTTAAAAATCTATGATGAACGTAAATGTCATATAAATTTGATTTAATAAATTGGAATATTGCATACTCCAACGGTAAAGTCAAGAGGGATGTCAACATTATACGTTACTACATGAACAGATAATTTTAATATTTTATTAGAAGTATTGAAATATCATTGGAATGTCAAATGAGGTTACACGCGTTGTTTAAAGTTGACAGTTATATTTGTATTATACATCTTTTTTTTTTTAAGTTAATGAAGTTATTGAAGTCTTTATGAAAAAAAAAATACATCAAAAATAAATTTTTTAACTGTGCCAAAGTTGACACCTCTTCGAGTACTAACTATTGAAAATGTTCTCATCAAAATTTAATTATATCCGGTACTACTTGCATGTTGAGACCTTTACGAAAAGATCTAGGGGGAGAAAGAAATCTAAAGGACGAAAAGAATATATACTACTAACATATATACCTGGAAATCTATTGTACTCCTATATTATTTATTTGAATAGTAACCTACACATCGTAGCTACAATTGGAATAAACTTTTTGGAAACTGAAACAATAATAAAGCTTCATGGTCCAAAGCCGGGGTTGCGATATTGTTATGAATACCTATCTACGTATAGAATTCTAGATGGCTGCCTGCATTATTTTAATTTATGGAAAAAAGTGGCAACTTTGACATTTTAAAGCTACTTTTGGTTATGAATGAAATCATTTGTCTGGCTCGCTTATCAATCTCTTCAGGAAACCATTTACTCCGGAGATCTGTAGTCCCATCAATTCTTTTCTTTAGCAACTCCTAGTTCTGAAAACTAACTTTACTGTAACCGTAATATAATGATCGATGTGCTGACACTTGATCTTTCTGGGAATATGTACATGTATAATGGTTGCACTTGATATCTTGAGACGATACCCTGTTCTACATTTCTACTAGTATCTTCTTTCACACAGACGCATCATTTCTTTCAACTGAAAAGAAAGGCAATTGCGTATATATACTCGGATAATCTTTAGGGTTGCGGTTGTTAAAAGATAAGGCAACAGCTAGAATAATTTGTTTTTTTTTTACTACCCATAATAATAGTTTATCTTTTTAGCGCACACAAAGAATTTTAATCGCTTGCATAAATAATATTGGGTTCGTTTAATTTACGACTCTTATTCTACATGTTAATTAGGTTTTCTCTCCCTTCTCTCTACTCTCTAGAGCCACCTCTCTTTCTTCTTTCTTAAATATAGCTGTTGGAGCTTCCCCTGTAAAACCGGTTGAAAGCCCTGCTATCTTAATTTTCTTTAATTTTTTAATAAAAATTCTTAAATTAAAAATTATCGGAGCATTCGGATTTTCTGTCTTCAGATCTGATCAAACAGGTGGTTATACGGTTTATAGGAGTCCGATTTCTCTTATTTTTGTGGTTTCATTTTCTGGATCAAAGGCTTGCATTTATTTTATACTTTTAGTTTAATTTACAATTTCAATTTAATTGTAGTCTTTCCTTGGTGAGAGTTTTGGTATTTTTCTCATTTGTTTGTGAGAGTATCATGTTTAATTTAGTGATAAGAGTATGGGATTGCAATTATAATTGACAACTCAAATTAGATTAGTTTCAACGGGATGGTGAAGCGGGTACATATAAATATATCATCTTCAATAAATGACGTGATTGTATCTCCAAAAAAATGAATTAATTAGCTTTATGTTTTATTTTTGTTCGACGCGACTTTTTTTGTAGATGCCGTATAATTTTTTATTATTGAATTGATATTTACTAAAAAAAGTTAAATTAAATTTAACTTGAATAATGCAAGATTGAGGAAGGAATAAGATGAAAAGTAGGTTATTTTCCTTTTTTAATTTTTAGGATACGAGATGATAATTATGGATCGAACCACAATATAAGAGGTCAATTAATTTCATATACAATTTCTTACCTTCTTTTTTTTTCCCTTTCTTCCTTTCTAGAAAATCTTTCAGAATCAACTGGAGGACTTAAATACATAAAGATCAAGTTGCCTCTCCTAGCAAAATAAAATTTGAAGTTTTCTTTGCAAATCCTATATCCTGATCATCTTTCTTGTTCTTGCAATAAGTTGTGTAAATAGATGAATATTGATGATCCTAATAGTTCAACTATAATATTTTAATTTCTTCCATTAGTAGAAAAATTTTGTGTACAAGTGAGTGCGTACGTGTAAAACTATAATACAAGCGAAAGGATAGTAGATAGAAGTAATTAATATAATGGAGGGAGATGGAGAATTAAAGGCCGGTACCCAGTGAAAGATGCAAGTTGTCTGGGAAGGAGGGGAGAGAGAAGAGATTCTGATATATAAATAGTCGATCAAGTACTGCTGAGATAGTAGTAGCTAATAGTAATAGTAATAATCTTCAAAATTGAAATGGAGGCCTTCAAATTCAATACGCAGACACGGCATCTCCGTGTCTCCCCTCACTCCCCCGTATTTATTGTTCCGTTCCTCACTTTCAACTTTCAAATCCAATTTGCATTTTGCATGTCCGTTCTTAATGCATCAAAGCCATGTACTCGTATCTATATATCTGTCGGGGTTTTAAATTTTACCATTGTTTTCATTCTAGAATGAGTTTGCATACCTTCATATAAGTAGTGGCCGAGCCCAAAATCTATACCATTTATTAATAAGTGAAATCATGTTTAAATGCAACTTTTAGTACAAAATACCAAATGTTGGTACTAGATGGTTATATAATATTTTTTTTTAATAATACTAGCTTATTGCATGTGCAATGCACGGGTTGTACCCCTTTACACCTTTATTTGTGTATTTTTTTGATAATTATAATAATATATTTAAAAATTCAGAACATTGTAATATTTTATAGAATTCGTAAAAATACAAACTACATAAAAAAATCATGTGAAAATCGATGGTTTAGCTGTTATAGAGAGATTCAATTGTAAAAAATTTATCGGGTTTCGTTTGATTGATTTTGACTCTATCTTTGAGTTCTAGAAATCAGATTTTGACGATTTTACAACCCATACGAAATTCACGAAATATTCTTTAATTCGATGATGATTTAAAAAGTATTATTTACATATAATTTTCTATAAACTGAATAGAAAAAAAAACAATTACGAATTTTGTATTGAGTACTCTATTCAATTTAGGATACATACTTAACTAATCTATTCAATTTAGAATACCTACTTAGTTTTGGTTTAGATTATAAAAATAGAATATTCCCTCATTTAAGATCCAACGCTATCATCTCTTTAATTTAAAATCCAACAGTATTTATTACATTGGTGGTACATGACCAAATATTTGTATAAGATCCCACTTATGCATATTATATTATAAAGATATAATTTCTGATATTTTCCTATATATATTTTAATAATTATTTTTTTATGAGTTAGCTACTTTTTGTTGATCAAAATTTTAATTATTGTATGTCACTGAACATCAGAGTATAATGCTTCAAACTTTATAACTTGTTTCAAGAATTAAAAAAAATTAAATTATAGTAATCTGTAAATTAATTAAGACAAATCCTA